>JAYESA010000006.1:60946426-61216786 GCA_036927795.1 Iris macrosiphon | reverse complement strand
CTCAATACCTTGAGATATCCAAGGTATTGAGTTTCGAGCGGAGTTTTTGAGCGTTTGCCTAGATTTGAGTTTAGAGATAGATTTTTATGTATATGTGTATATATTTACGCATACTAGCATAGGTTTTAGAGGGTATAGACGGGGCGTATAGCGTAGGGTGAGATATCGGATACCGAGGGTATCCCGGTATCTCAAGAAGGCGAGTTTGAGGGTTTATTAGCCTAATGAGCTCGGTTTGACCTAGAATTTCAGGAGCACCCTAGTTTGACCTAGACTTGACCGTAGTTGACTCGGTTGACCGCCAAAGTCAACTTTTGACCTATATTTGACCCAGAGTTGACTTTTTAACCCATAGTTGACTTTTTGACCCAGATTTTACCGGTTTGACCCGTTTGTCCTAGAACGACCCTAGAAGCCTATTTTTAGTTATTTTATATCTGTTTGACTCATTAGAAATCTGTTTAACCTTGTTTTTCGTAATAGGTCCTTGCAATACCAGTTCGGATCGCCAGTTGCTCAGGACGTCAGGCGAGTACATTCTCTGATAGTTTTCATTATCTGATGATTATTATAATTCAGCTTCTAGTATAGTATCATCTGATTATTCTGGCACAACACGGGACACTGACTAGTATTTCTGGATTCATTTACCTACGACACGTATATTTAATGTTTCTGGCCTCTATTCTGGAATCACTACTGGCATCACCTACAGGCATCACTACAGGCATCACTCATGTTTTAGGCTGGACTCATCTTGAGTTACGTGTCGGGTCTTGGATTCACTTGTATTAGTCGGGGCGGGAAAATACTCGAGTAGACATGTAAATATTCCCATCTGGAATCATCAAGAATTACTTCCTCTGGTCTAATCTGGAATGATAGCAGCCGCACAGCCAGTGTGCGGTGAGCCGTACTTACCCCTAGCCGTTTATATATCGAAACAAGTATTTCAAAGACACCGAGTTCATTCTTTATAGTCTGGACTCACTTACATTCTTGTTGGTCTCACTTACATGTTTCTGGACTTGACTCACTACATGTATTTTATGCTGGACTCACTACACGTTCTTGTGCACAGACTTGATCTTAGCTTAGATTCTTGCATCTTACAGTTATTACTTTCTTGCTTCTGATATTCATACATCTTTACCCTTATGCACCAGTGATATATATTTCTTGTTCCTTATTTTATTTCCTTTACCTTGCTACTTGCTATAACTGTTTTATAGTTTTTATCATTTAAATAGAACTGCTGTTAGAGATGTACTTGCTCCAGTCCTGACTGGACATATTTTTTAGAGTATCCGGAGGAGTGGTGTCTGACGTTTTATGGACCTGAGCCTGTCGATGGTGCAGACATGGACCCTCTAGTTTAGGGGTGATTTTCGGGTTGGTAGCCGGGATCACTAAGACCTTGTTATTGTTTTTATTAGCTTCTAGCACCGGATTTGTCTCCGGTTTTGGATTGAGACCTTGTATTGTATATTATTTTGGATGATGTATTCTTATTATTGATGTTGTGATTGTTGTAGTAGTTGTTGTTGGTTAGACTTTGGAGTTGTTAGTCTTCTTTGTTATCTTATCATGCTTAGATTCGTGATTGAGTACTTGAGATTATCATTATGATATTGCTCCTCTGTTTGGAGTTGAGATCTTGACAGGTTTATATATTGATTGCATGAGATTGTTATCTAGATAGTTGACCTAGACAGCGTTCTACCGCCGATACTGTGGCGTAGGCTGGACGTACCCACGACTCATGCCCAATTTTTTGGGTGCGGGTCGTGACACATTTTTGGTGGTGGCCCCATGCAGGTCTCGATTCGTAATTAGTGCGATGTCGTGGTGGTACAACAACTTAGTTGTACTGCTGCGAGCCTGCCCTAGGATATATGATCTAGGATAAGAGTGTACTCAATCACGACTAGGAACAATTCTAATCAAATTATTCTAAAATTGCTTTCTTTTGAAATATTACCGTCCTTCTTTGATGATATCGTATCTTGCACCTATTGACTTCTTTTAATCTGTGTTCAGGATGTCTCCGAAGATACGATCTTATCGTACCGTTTCAGCAGTTGCCACGGAGAGGTCTGCTACCTCTCGTCCAGCTCGTATTCAGGCAGCTGCTACCGCTCTACTCACCACTCCTGCAGTTGAGGGAGCACCTGCTTCTCTCGGGGATCCTCCTTCACCTGTCGATCCGAGGACTACCCCAGTCGTTCCGGTGGTTCCTTCACCACTTCCTGCTCCAGTAGATGCCGCGCAGTTGTTTGCGTTCTTCAGGGAGATGATGGACGCGCAGCACTGTCAGGTGGATGTGATGAGGCTGGACATTGAGAACGCCCATAAGTGGCCATGACGGCAGTGGATAGAGTGGCTCAGTTTCAGCCACAGGCAGATCAGGCACAGCATCCGAGGCCGAGTAGTATCATTGACTTTCAGAGGATGCGGCCCAAGGAGTTCCGAGGTACAGAAGGGATCCTGTACCCGGATGACTGGATAGAGCATATTGAGGGCATCTTCAGGCTGGCATAGATTCCAGACAGCATGCAGATAGAGGCAGCGGAAAGTCAGATGTTCGACCTTGCTTTGACATGGTATCATACAGATACGAGGATCGCGACGCCAGGGCTTACTTGGGAGGCTTTCAAGAGGCTTTTTAAGGAGAAGTTTTTTCCAGATGTGGCACTCAGTGCTTTGGAGAGCCAGTTTGAGGCACTCGTCCAAGGGAGCATGACGGTGGACGAGTACGCAGCGGAGTTCTGCCGTCTGGGCAGATTTGTGGAGGGCTTGAGTGAGGCAGCAAAGGCGAGGATTTTTCGTAAGGGCTTGGTCATGGAGGTCAAGTCTTTGACCAGGAGCGACCGTGAGACAACTTTCGAGCAGATAGTAGGAGACGCTCAAAGAGCAGAGGATGACTTGGAGCTCAAGTCCAAGAGAGGCAGGGATGATTCATGCAGTGCGAGTGGCAGTGCGGGACCGGCTAAGCGTCCCTATGTGCAGAAGGCAGCGCAGCAGGGTCAGGATCAGAGGGTGCCCACTTGTGCCTACTGCAGGAAGGCAGGACACACTTGGGATGTTTGTAGGAGGAGGCTGAAGGTTTGTTTGTTCTGTGGATCTGCTGCTCACCAGATGCGAGATTGTCCCGCTGCACCTCCATTTGGTGGAGCACAGGATCAGAGAGTTGGAGCTAGGCCACCTGTGGCACAGCATCATGCCCCACACCAGCAGAGGGATACACCCCAGCAGGGCAGGGCTTATGCGTTGACGGTCGAGGAGGCCGATGCTACGGGTGTCGGGTTAGCAGGTCTGTCTCTTTGTTCTTCTTCCTGTCCTTTTCTATTCCTTGTGGTGTATTTCATTAGCACCTGTTAGACTTTCTTTGTGCTGTGGTAGATAGTGTAGTAACCCTGATTGAGACTGTGATAACACGACCAGTAGGATCCTGATCTTGTATGTTGTATAGGTAGAATTTCTTGACTGTGATTGTTGGGGGTTTGACCTAGAGAGAGTGCGATTGACTTTAAATTTCGAGGACAAAATTTTCTTAGGAGGATAGGCTTGTCACCACCCCATTTCCAGAGCCGGGTATTTTTTTATTTTTAATTTAGTTAATTGTGTATTATTTATATTTAATTGTATTTATATTTGATTAATGATTGTATTATTCTTTATTTGATTGTTTTAGGGTTTTGGCTAGCCTGGACCCATGTCAGACCCTAGTGGACCCATGTCCGACCCAACCCACACCCTTGTGAGACTTATTTTTGGGTTTAGAATATTTATTATATTTTTAGTGGATTAGTTGGAGAGATTTAGAATTAGTTTGAGTGCTTTTGGAACCCCGAAACCCAAAACCCAAGTTAGGAGGGCATTTTGGGTATTTTGGAGACTTGTAAACCCTTTATTATGTGAGACCCGACCCTATTTCCCTCATTTCCAGCCGATCACAACAGCTCCCCCTCCCCATTTCACTTCTTCTTCTTCTTCTTCTTCTTCTCCACTACTTCTTTCTTCTTCCTTTCTTCTCCCAACTTCAAGTAAGTATCCTATTTCTTCTCTTTCTTCTTCTATTCTCTATGGATGTTAACCCTAACCCTATATTTTTCTCTAACCTAGGTGGGTAGAGCTTAGATTTGGTGTTTGAGCTAGATTTGGGAGCTTGGAAGCTAGGTGTGGTGGATTTGAAGTATTTTGGAGACTTTGGCTTGGGATTCCAACTCCCAAGAGGTAAACCCTGATTTTATTCCTTATAATTACTCTTTTATAGTGTAATTAGTGGTTTAGAACCTTCGTAGACCCTTAGGCTACCCGTGGAAGGAAGTTGGAACTAGTTTGGTAGTGTTTGGAGACTTTAACACTAGGTTTTGTGTCAATTTCGGGTGGAATCCAAATTTGGCCCAATTTTGGATGATGCCCTAGGTCAGACGGACCTAGGTAGACGTTGTCGGGTGTCTTGAGGGTGAGTGCATGTCTCCGTTCGGACATGGGAAGCCGTGTCGCAGAGAAACGGGCGTTTCGGGCGTTTTTGGGGTTTTCGTCGTCGCCGATTCTAAGTGCGTGCACGTTTTCGCCACGGGCCTAGAATCGACGGAGTAGTATTTTTTCTAGGGTCTAGACATCGTTTAGGATCCGTGGGTAAATTTTGGGCCAATTCTGAGTTGGTTTGGTGTGTGTTTCAGGAGGTTTTCCGAACTGCACACCGCGTGTTCGTCGAAATGACCGAACGGCCATTTCGACTTGGTTTCCTAGTTTCGGGCTTGTGCGTGCATTGGGTTAGCTTCGGAGAGTGTGTGCTAGAATTCTCGGGCTATATTTTATATATTTATAGGTGTTTGGGCGTGTCGGGGTCGTTGGGCGTGCGTTGGTGAGCGTTGTGTGCATTATTGTGTGTAGTGTTGTGTTTCTGTATATATGTCTCTCTCTATATATTTATATGTATGTGTGTCCCTATATATATATATATTTATAGATATGTGTTAGTGAGTGCTTGTGTGAGTGTGTTAGTGAGTGTTGTGTGAGTGTGTGTTGGTGTTAGTGTATGTGTAGGTGAGTGTGTGTGTGAGTGTGAGTGAGTGCTTATATATATATATATATATATATATATATATATATATATATATATATATATATATATATATATATATATTTGTGTGTGTGGTTATGTATTAGTGAGAGTGTGTGTTAGTGTGTGTGAGAGTGTGTGTGTGAGTGAGGGTATATATATATATATATATATATATATATATATATATATATATATATATATATATATATATATATATATATATATATATATATATATATATATATATATATTTGAGTGTGTGAGTGTGTATATGTATATATATATTAGTGTGTATATATATATATAGATATGAGTATATATATATATATATAGGTATGTGCTTATATATGTATTAGTGTGTGTGTGCTTGTGTATTTATATATTCATAAGTGTGTGTGTATATTTATATATGTTAGTGTGTGTGTTTAAGTGTGTGTGTGTGTTAGTATATAGATATAATATGATTGTATATATATATATATATATATAGTGATATATATATATGTATATAGGGGTGTGTGTGTGTGTGTGTATGTGTGTGTGTGTGTGTGATTGTGAGAGAGGGGAGGAGTTAGACAGCAAGCAGTAGCAGCTGCTGCTGCACTGCAGCAACAGCACAGCAACAGCATTATGCAGCAGCAGCAGCATAAGCAGGCACAACAGCAGTAGCAGTATGAGCTAGCAGCAGCAGCAGCAAGCATTGGCAGCAGCAGCAGCTAGCATTCGCAGCGAGGAGCGTGGCGGGGCTTGGATATAGATAGGTGGTTAAATAGATTATTAGATAGTTAGTATAATAGGTAGATTGATAGGATGTTTATATAGATAAATAGTTAGATAGTTAGATTGATAGCTAGTTAGATAAATAGGTAGCTAGATAGATACGTAGATAACTAGATAGGTAATAGATAGGTAGATAAATAGTTATATCTATCTAAGATATAGATATATACCTATAGCTATACATATCTATAGATATCTAGATAGTTATATACATATATATTTATGAGTTGGGTTAGGTATATATGGGTATATGTGTATATGTGTGTGGATATCTATATATATATGCATAGGTACTTAGATATGCATAGATATGATAGATATATATATTTTTAGCCTATTATAGCTAGATATATATATATCTACATACTTAGATAGCTACCTAATAACTAGTTAGAGGGGTATGAGAGCGGTATCTCAATACCTTGAGATACCAAGGTATCTCAATACCTTGAGATGTCCAAGGTATTGAGTTTCGAGCGGAGTTTTTGAGCGTTTGCCTAGATTTGAGTTTAGAGATAGATTTTTATGTATATGTGTATATATTTACGTGTGCTAGCATAGGTTTTAGAGGGTATAGACGGGACGTATAGCGTAGGGTGAGATATCGGATACCGAGGGTATCCTGGTATCTCAAGGAGGCGAGTTTGAGGGTTTATTAGCCTAATGAGCTCGGTTTGACCTAGAATTTCAGGAGCACCCTAGTTTGACCTAGACTTAACCATAGTTGACTCGGTTGACCGCCAAAGTCAACTTTTGACCTAGATTTGACCCAGAGTTGACTTTTTGACCCAGATTTCATCGTTTTGACCCGTTTGACGAATGACCCTAGAAGCCTATTTTTAGTTATTTTATATCTGTTTAACTCATTAGAAACCTGTTTAACCTTGCTTTTCATAATAGGTCCTTGCGACACCAGTTCGGATCGCTAGTTGCTCAGGACGTCAGGCGAGTACATTCTCTGATAGTTTTCATTATCTGATGATTATTATGATTCAGCTTCTAGTATAGTATCATTTGATTATTCTGGCACAACACGGGACACTGACTGGTATTTCTGGATTCATTTACTTGCGACACGTATATTTTATATTTCTGGCCTCTATTCTGGAATCACTACTGGCATCACCTACAGGCATCACTACAGGCATCACTCATATTTCAGGCTGGACTCATCTTGATTTACGTGTCGGGTCTTGGATTCACTTGTATTATTTGGGGCAGGAAAATACTCGAGTAGACATGTAAACATTCCCATCTGGAATCATCAGGAATCACTCCCTCTGGTCTAATCTGGAATGATAGCAGCCACGTACCCAGTGCACGGTGAGCCATACTTACCCCTAGCCGTTTACATGTCAAAACAAGTATTTCAAAGACACCGAGTTCATTCTTTATAGTCTGGACTCACTTGCATTCTTGTTGGTCTTACTTACATATTTCTGGACTTGACTCACTACATGTATTTCATGTTGGACTCACTACACGTTCTTGTGCACAGACTTGATCTTAGCTTAGATTCTTGCATCTTACAGTTATTACTTTCTTGTTTCTGATATTCATGCATCTTTACCCTTATGCACCACTGATATGTATATTTCTTGTTCCTTACTTTATTTTCTTTACCTTGCTACTTGCTATAACTGTTTTATAGTTTTTATCATTTAAATGGAACTGCTGTTAGAGATGTACTTGCTCCAGTCCTGATTGGACATATTTTTCAGAGTATCCGGAGGAGTGGTGTACGACATTTTATGGACCTGAGCCTGTCGATGGTGCAGACAGGGACCCTCTAGTTTAGGGGTGATTTTCGGGTTGGTAGCCGGGATCACTAAGACCTTGTTATTATTTTTATTAGCTTCTAGCACCGGATTTGTCTCCGGTTTTGGATTGAGACCTTGAATTGTATATTATTTTGGATGATGTATTATTATTATTGATGTTGTGATTGTTGTAGTAGTTGTTGTTAGTTAGACTTTGGAGTTGTTAGTCTTCTTTGTTATCTTATCGTGCTTAGATTCGTGATTAAGTACTTAAAATTATCATTATGATATTGCTCCTCCGTTTGGAGTTGAGATCTTGACAGGTTTATATATTGATTGCGTGAGATTGTTATCTAGATATTTGACCTAGACAGCATTCTACCGTCGATGCTGTGGCGTAGGCTGGACGTACCCACGACTCATGTCCAATTTTTCGGGTGCGGGTCATGACACACCTCCTACACCTTCGCAACCACCGCCGTTATCATCTCCACCACCCGCCAGCATCTTCACCACCCTCACTGCCTCCGGCCACCACCACCTTCACCGCCTCCCCCTCACAGTGTAATACCCCGTTCCGCTCAAGCGGACTGCAGTCTCAAACGGCAAAAGTACAGCTGTCCCGACCCGTTTTGCCTCAAACTAGAAGCAAAGGATATCCAGACTTGTCCCTACTGGAATCCGGCTTGGACTTTCAGAGGCTCGCTTGACATATCGCTCTGCCGAGGCGAATCATCGCTAAGGTGGGTGGCTACGATGAACTTGTCTTTGCTTAGCCAGCACACATAAAATCTGGAATGATACATGCTAGTCGCTAGGTTAATCACCCACTGCATGCTAATAAATCCAACGCACCTAGCTAAGGAAATAATCCCAACTTGTATTGCTTGCTAGAACATGGAAAATGAAATATTGATTATGTTCAGACCCTCGCATGCTAAGTCCCTAATGGTTTCATCTCTCGGCTTACCTTTGGGTCAGAGCAAACGTGCCTGCTTATGTTCCTTAGAAACGCATGCTTGTCTGCTTGAATGTTACCGTGTTTTCATCCAAACCCTGGAAGACTACTATGTAGTCGTTCTGTGCCTGAATAAACCTGCAAGTATTCGGGACCGCTAGGTCACCAAGGCAATCTTCGCCCCAGGAGAATTGTATTAAGGCAAAAGTCATTCACTGAACAACGAAACAGGCAATGCATCTTGTCTTGTACTATTGTTGCCTCAACAGCTTGCCTCTTGTCTTGTACTATTGTCTTGTACTCTTGTTGCCCCAACCAAGGCCCCGTTCGATCATGGACAACCAGTGCATAGGGTAACGGTCTCGCGGGCGATGCTGGGGCACTGGCATCGACCCGGTCCGGGCGAGACAAATTGTTGTTAGTCTCTTGTTCGGCGGAATGGCTTACAGCGCCTCTTGTACTTCGTTGCACACCATTCTCGTCAAAGACTAAATAGTCTCTTGTTCGGCGGAGTGGTTTGCAGCGCCTCTTGTATTTCGTTGCAAACCATCTCGTCAAGACTATACCGTCTATTATGGCATACGCCAGTGATCGCCTTGTACTTAACTTGTTGCATGCTTGCTTATAAATGAAAGATAAACAAACCATCCTCGCTTAGCGGCTATCCGCGTGGGAGATACTGTATCTTGTGAAACAAATAAACTGAACACCTGAACGATCTTGAAATAAGTACTCGTGTTTGCATATGCTATGCCTCCTGAATGTTTATACATGCCCCTGCTTAAATTAACAATGTTTGCCTTGGACAGGGAAGGATAAATGGTAAGTTGGTAAGTCTTGCTGTGTTTCCTCTAACATCGTACGGCGCACTGCCTGACACGTTAGGCTATTCAATGTTTGCATGAAACTGATCCTAAGGCAACTAGAAAGACAACTTAATAGTTGGTGCACGGAACCTGTATTACGTGTTTGGTTTTGTCGAGCGGGCGAGTAGCTTCCCCACCAGTGCATTCAATGTACTGATAATCCACCAGTTTGTATACAGGGTGCGGGAGAACCTCATTCGTTGCGGATGCCTCCAACGTGCGTGCTAAGGCCAGGAGTTCCCTCTGAAGCCTTGCAATGGTGCATCCAGAACAGAAGCACATATACAAGACATAATGTTGTGAACATAGCCCGAATATAGCCTGAACATCGCCTGTACAATCATTCCATAATTGTAGCCACTTGGTACGCTTTATGTTTCAGAGAGAGAGGCTTGAGCGACTTGTAATCTCGACTATACGCCGCCTGTAACACTGTTCATATCAATAAAAGAGCTTGATTTACTTTAATTTGTGTTTTAATGCTTCCGCTATATTTGTCGACTTAGTGAACCTGTTACCGATCGCCTATGCGTTCATGACTCCACTGTACTCGGACAAATCTGTGCGACTCTGTAGCTTAGAACTCTTGCCGCCAGCCAATGAACCATGGCCTTGCACGGGCGTGGCTCACGCTCGTGCGGCATCACGCCCGGATGGGTCAAGCGATCATTCCACGGGAGCGCTAGCGAGGGTGATTCCCGCCTAGCGGGAACGGCCGATTTGCTTACGGGAGATCGGGGCGTGACATGTTGGTATCAGATCCTGGCTTCTACTCCTTTGGACTTTGATTCGATATCTCTGTTTCGAAAGCTCGTTCGTGGGTTATGTGCATGCTCTCTCTCAATGCCTCGATGGGATGTTCCAACAATAAGTCTAAATACTTTCAAAATGCATTTTGAATGATATGATTGCTTGTCTGGTTGTATGCTGCAAGTGGCCTTTGTGCCAACCTGTGCGAACCCTTGAGAGTATCGCTAGTAGCTTGTCCGATTTTCACTAACTCTAAGTTTGGTTGAATGCATCTATTCGAGGGACGCCTTGAACTAGTGTACCATCCAAGACTTAAGAAAAGGTAAAACTCGAGTGCTGAGACTTCGCTATCACTAAGCTGGTTGACGTGCTCACACTAGAAATGCATTTCAAAGGTGCGCATGATCTAGTCTAAGCGATATGCTGATTTCGACGCTTGTACAAGTGAATATCCAAATGAACAAGTATAATGACTTGTCTAGGATTGCCTCAACCCTAGATTACTGCTTGTCCTCAGTAAGTCTCGAGGATGAGACTTTTTCTGAGTTGGGTAGGATGTAACACCCCGTTCCGCTCAAGCGGACTACAGTCTCAAACGGCAAAAGTGCAGCTGTCCCGACCCGCTTTGCCTCAAACTAGAAGCAAAGGATATCCAGACTTGTCCCTACAGGAATCCGGCTTGGACTTTCAGAGGCTCGCTTGACATATCGCTCTACCGAGGCGAATCATCGCTAAGGTGGGTGGCTACGGTGAACTTGTCTTTGCTTAGCCAGCACACATAAAATCTAGACTGATACATGCTAGTCGCTAGGTGAATCACCCCCTGCATGCTAATAAATCCAACGCACCTAGCTAAGGGAATAATCTCAACTTGTATTGCTTGCTAGAACATGGAAAATGAAATATTGATTATGTTCAGACCCTCGCATGCTAAGTCCCTAACGGTTTCATCTCCCGGTTTACCTTCGGGTCCGAGCAAACGTGCCTGCTTATGTTCCTTAGAAACGCATGCTTGTCTGCTTGAATGTTACCGTGTTTTCATCCAAACCCCGAGAGACTACTACGTAGTCGTTTCGTGCCTGAATAAACCTGCAAGTATTTGGGACCGCTAGGTCACCAAGGCAATCTCCGCCCCAGGAGAATTGCATTAAGGCAAAAGTCATTCACTGAACAACGAAACAGGCAATGCATCTTGTCTTGTACTATTGTTGCCTCAACAACTTGCCTCTTGTCTTGTACTCTTGTCTTGTACTCTTGTTGCCCCAACCAAGGCCCCGTTCGATCATGGACAACCAGTGCACAGGGTAACAGTCTCGCGGGCGATGCTGGGGCACTGGCATCGACCCGGTCCGGGCGAGACAAATTGTTCTTAGTCTCTTGTTCGGCGGAATGGCTTGCAGCGCCTCTTGTACTTTGTTGCACACCATTCTCGTCAAAGACTAAATAGTCTCTTGTTCGGTGGAGTGGTTTGTAGTGCCTCTTGTATTTCGTTACAAACTATCTCGTCAAGACTATACCGTCCATTATGGCATACGCCAGTGATCGCCTTGTACTTAACTTGTTGCATGCTTGCTTGTAAATGAAATATAAACAAACCATCCTCGCTTAGCGGCTATCCGCGTGCGAGATACTGTATCGCATGAAATAAATAAACTGAACACCTGAATGATCTTGAAATAAGTACTCGTGTTTGCATATGCTATGCCTCCTGAATGTTTATATATGCCCCTGCTTAAATTAACAATGTTTGCCTTGGACAGGGAAGGATAAATGGTAAGTTGGTAAGTCTCGCCGTGTTTCCTCTAACATCGTACGGCGCACTGCCTGACACGTTAGGCTATTCAATGTTTGCATGAAACTGATCCTAAGGCAACTAGAAAGACAACTTAATAGTTGGTGCACGGAACCTGTATTACGTGTTTGGTTTTGTCGAGCGGGCGAGTAGCTTCCCCACCAGTGCATTCAATGTACTGATAATCCACCAGTTTGTATGCAGGGTACGGGAGAACCTCGTTTGGTGCGGATATTTCCAACGTGTGTGCTAAGGCCAGGAGTTCCCTCTGAAGTCTTGCAATGGTGCATCCGGAACAGAAGCACATATACAAGACATAATATTATGAACATAGCCCAAACATAGCCTGAACATCGCCTGTACAATCATTCCACAATTGTAGCCACTTGGCACGCTTTATATTTCAGAGAGAGAGGCTTGAGCGACTTGTAATCTCGGCTATACGCCGCCTGTAACACTGTTCATATCAATAAAAGAGCTCGCTTTACTTCAACTTGTGTTTTAATGCTTTCGTTATATTTGTCGACTTAGTGAACCTGTTATCGATCGCCTATGCGTTCATGACTCCGCTGCACTCGGACAAATCTGTGCGACTCTATGGCTTAGAACTCTTGCCGCCAGCCAATGAACCATGGCCTTGCACGGGCGTGGCTCACGCTCGTGCGGCATCACGCCCGGATGGGTCAAGCGATCGTTCCGCGGGAGCGCTGGCGAGGGTGATTCCCGCCTAGCGGGAACGGCCGATTTGCCTGCGGAAGATCGGGGCGTGACACACAGCACACGAACGGCCACCACCACCCCCTTCACTGCCTCCCCCTCACAACACACAAATGACCACCACCACCTCCATCCAGCTTTACCACCACCACAACCACCACCTCCATCACCATCCCGACCTCCAACTAGCTTCACCAGCACCACAACCACCACCTCCAGCACCATCCAGACCACCTCCAGCACCATCCAAACCTCCAACCAGCTTCTCCACTACCACGACCACCACCTCCTCTATGTAGCCGAGCACTACCTCCTTTATGCAACCGAGCACCCCCACCATCTCGGTCGACACGCACGCCACCCCTACTGTCGACGCCATCCCTGACCGAAGCTGCAGCATCGCCGCTGCCACCACTCGCAGCCACCGGGGTAACTCCTTACCCTTCTCTTTTTGTATAGTGATGTTGTGCTAGAGAAACCCTAGTTAGGGTTACATAAATACTTCACATAAAAATTTTATGGTAAATATTGAGGTTAGGTATACATATGGAAATGGTGATATAGTATTTTAATTACGGTTATTTATTATGAACTTGATAATTTATAACTAATTTATTTGAGGACGAAAATTGGGTGTACAAAATAGCGTCTGTGAATACAAGGATGGTATGGTTGAGGATGAGCATAACTTGAATGACTGAAATCACTGTGATAAATATTAGGGGATTGGAGATTTTGTTGAGGACGTTATACTGATTGTTGATCATATTTGATGTAACGTTACCCTAGTCAACTTGGGTCAACCCTCTAGTTAGTATCTATGTGAGCTATATGTAACTAAGACAGAAGTCTATGCTAAACGTGTGTCACCTCTTATTTTAGAATAGCATCGTGATGGATTATTGATTAATTTTATATATCGTCTCTAGGTACTTCGGGATCCGCGGACTTGGACGTTGTACCGGAGCCCCGCCTTCAGCATCCTGATCCAAGCAAGTGTACCTTGACATCCTGTATCTCAGTTTCCAGATTACTATTTATTTTATTTATGCTTTCTGCGCACTTTGGATCAGAATTACTACTTAGTGTCCGGGTCATAATCGGGTGCAGACGTTCGTTGGTAACGTCTAGTATCGATTGATAGATGTTCGCGATACCTGGATGTACCTAGTTGGTTATATTGGAACCCTAGGACACATTCAAACACCGTTATCGTGCCAGACTTCATATATCCTGATACTGTCAGCATGACCAGAATCTGGGATGACTTTAGGGTCATGATTGTTGATAGTTACTTTAGTATGATGAGACTGTTAGATAGAGGTCCAGGTTCAGCGAACACTCGTTGACCGCATTAGGAGAGGAAGACAGTTACTAGACATTTGGGCTACTTTGCACGTGCTATATATATATATATATATATATTCTTATTTATTTAGTGATCCCGTATCCGGAGTCGTAGTATCACCCGTGTGACTCTGTGCTCGGAGCTACAATTTTATCTTTGGAAAGCCCACGCATCGAATATTGTCTTCAAAGTTGTGTCTTACTTAGGTGGTTATGCTAGATTATACCTGCGTTGCACTTTTTCTTTCTGTTATACTATGGCATACTGGTTTTGTACCTTGTTACATCCCTCGACGACCTGGTTTCCTTCCAGGCTTAGGCGAGGAGGACTACCCGGAGGAGTACGGACCGGGTGTATATCCAGGAGGACCTGTTGTAGAGGATGAGATCTGTCCCGAGGACTTCGTTTGATCTTTGGTAGTGACTTCACCCTGGGCCGGTATTATTATCTAGTTTACATATACCAGCCCTAGTTATCTTACTGCTTCCTTTCATTCAGTATTTGTATTAGCGGGTTTGTTCCCGTGTGACTCTACTCATATTTGTATTATGATATATTTCCAGTCTTATTTCCTTTCTGCACATTAGTAGTTATGATTTCTCTATGTGCTCTATACTCAGATGTTTGTGGATGAGATTTAGTTTCACTGTCTATGTGTTATATGTTGGATTTTATCATTGTACTTTACAGCTTAGGTGCACTTCGTCGGGTCTATTAGATTGGGATGCCAAGTGTACCCGCTGGCCATTGCCACATGGCTCAGTTCCTTATATTTGGAACTGGAATGTGACATAGTTTTACTCTTGCCAAGCGAGCCTACAAATTAGGAATCTCATCTACATGCTTGAGTACTTCACATAACACCTCTATTTCGATTTTACTCTTGCTAATTTGTATCTTGTTTAAATTCCTAAACGCTGATCTTAGACATGACTTCTTTTCAAAGTTGTGAATCTCCGTAGCAGACATGTCGCATAGCCGGGCGATGTCCCCCGTGACGTAGGGTCATCCGGGAAACCAGAACTGGGGCATATTCTTCTGTTGACCTCAGCTCCCCAGGAACAGTCATCTGGGCAGCTAGAGGTACCTTCAGACGGGCACCAGACTCTGTACCAGGCAGGTCATGAGGACCAGAGGACCGTAAGACAGGAGGAGCAATAGTTGCCCCCACCACCTCTATTTCCTACACAGATGCCATATATGCCTTTCCCACCAGGGCAACCCATGGACGGGCCACAGATGTTCTAGATGGTCTACGCTATGATGCAGGCCCAAGAACATGTCTAGCAGCAGGCTCAACAACAGGCCCAGCAGCTCCAGGCTGAGACCTTGAGAGAGAGTATTGTGACAGCCTTGGGACAGGCATCACCACCAGCTCGCCAGTCGACGATAGGGTCTGTCATAGACTTTCGTCGTATGATACCACTTCCATTTTCTGGCACGGATGAGCTGACGGAGGTTCATGCATGGCTCACCAGCATTCAACACCAGCTAGAGGCCACCGATCTCACGAGACATAGATGGATGACCGCTGTCAGGATGCAGCTTACCGGCAACGCTCATCACTGGTGGCTTTCAGAGGAGGAGCATTTAGGGCCCGATCGGGTCACATGGGAGGAGTTCTCTAGGCTCTTCCTGGATATGTATATACCTTCCACTGCCAGAGCAGAACTTCGGGATAGGTTCCAAAACCTCAGGTAGGGAAGTTTGACCATAGAGGAATACATTGCTGAGTTCCTCTGTTTAAGCCATTTTGTACCGTACTTGATCCCGACCGAGGAGAAGAAGGCCAAGAAGTTCTATGAAGGCTTGAGTTTTGAGACACAGAGATTTATTGGGTCTATAGCCTCCACCTCCTACTCCGAGGTTCTATTAGCAGCTCGACGCCAGGATCGCATCAACAAGATGGAGGCCAGTCTGAAGCGCTCCTGTCCATCGTCATCATCTATTCGAGCTCTGCAGGGAGGAGCTGCGAAATATCCCCTGGTACTGCAACAGCAGAGAGCAGCACCCCTGCAGGGACCAGTGATTCCTATATGCCATTACTGCGGCAAGAGGGGACATTTATTGAGGGACTATCGACGGAAGCTGGGAGTATGCCTGAGATGTGGGTCGGACCAGCATGTAGTCCGGGATTGCCCAGACCAGAGGACTCCAGCACCGATGGTTCAAAGACCAGCTTACCAGCACTGAGGCCTTACCAGCAGCCTCCCGGACCGAGGTTGCCCTAAGGAGGAGCTGGGGCACTGCGACCACCAGCACCAGGAGGAAATAAAAAAAGGCCACCTTTGGCCCCACGGGTAGTTCAATTCCAGCAAGCTCGACATCTGCCGAGGGCACCAGCACTAGGACATGGCCAGGCCTATGCGAAGACCATTGAGGAGGCAGAGACAGCTGGAGAGGTGATCGCAGGTACTATCCTAGTAGCTTCATTACCAGTAGTAGTAGTATTTGATTATGGTGCCACACACTCGTTCATAGCTGCTAGTTTTGTGGCCACCCATAGAATAGCAACTGCACCCCTTTTGAAGATTAAGAGGATTCTTATGGGAGGTAGAATAGTACCAGTTAGCGACACTTGTATATCTTATTCAGTAGTTATTTACGGGCGAGAGATGCGTGCCCGATTTTTGGTTTTCTCTATGCCGGACTATGACATTGTCCTAGGCATGGATTGGTTGAGCCAATACCACGCGATGCTAGATTGCCAACGTGGTTGCATTATATTTAGACCACCAGATCACCCTGAGTTTAAGTTTCTTCAGGGAGCCTGAGAGCATGGTGTCTAACCTACCTTAGTGGCACACATTACAGAAGGAGAACCGGTGTACCCTCACTTTATATCAGGTTTGAGGATATGTTTCCAGAGGATCTTCCAGGCCTGCCACCTGATAGAGAGATAGAGTTTACTATAGAGTTGACTCTCAGAGCCGAGCCAGTTACTTCCCCCGTCTATAGACTAGCTCCGAAGGAGTTGGTTGATTTGAAGGTCCAAGTAGATGATCTCTTAGACAAGGGTTTTATTCGGGTTAGTGTTTCTCCATGGGGAGCACCCATCTTATTTGTACCGAAGAAGGATGGGACGGTACATTTGTGTGTCGATTACAGGGCGCTAAATGCTGCAACAAAAAAGAACAAGTACCCCTTGTCGTGCATCGATGATTTATTTGATCAGCTAAGTGGTGCATGTGTATTCTCGAAGATCGATCTCAGATTCGGCTATCATCAGATCAAGGTACGAAGGGAGGATATTCCGAAGACAGCTTTTCGGATGAAGTACGGGCACTATGAGTTTTTAATCATGCCGTTTGGTTTAACCAATGCGCCAGTAGTATTTATAAGCCTGATGAACAAGATTTTTCACCAGTAGTTGGATAAGTTTGTGGTGGTATTTATCGATGACATCATAGTATATTTTAAAAGCCAAGAGGAGCATGAGGGGCATCTCAGGATCGTGTTGGAGACATTGAGGAAGGAGAGACTGTATGCCAAGCTCAACAAATGTGAGTTCTGCTTGGATAGAGTACCATTCCTGGGTCATATAATCATTGGAGATGGACTATCAGTTGACCCGGAGAAAATTGCTGTAGTGGAAACGTGGCCTACCCCTACATCAGTTACGGAGGTTAGGAGTTTTCTCGGAAAGGTCAGATATTATCAAAGGTTCGAGAAAAACTTCTCGAGGATCGCTGCGCCTATTACGCGACTAACACGTAAAGGAGAGGAGTTTATCTGGACTGAGGAGTGTCAGACGGCTTTTGATGAGCTAAAGAAGCGTCTGACGTCAGCACCAATTTGGACACTTCCTTCTGGATCTGGAGGATTTATGGTGTATATCGATGCGTCTGGGAGCGTATTAGGATGTATACTGAGGCAGCATGGCAAGGTGATAGCTTATGCATTGAGACAGTTGAGGGTTCATGAGAAGAACTATCCGACACACGATCTAGAGCTAGCTGCAGTGATATTTGCACTAAAGCTATGGCGGCACTACCTTTATGGAGAGCGGATTAAGATTTACACAGATCACAAAAGTCTGAAGTATGTCTACACTCAGAAGAAGCTCAACATAAGACAGAGGCGATGGCTAAAGTTGATGACAGACTATGATATCGAGTTGCAGTACCACCCTGGCAAGGTGAATATTGTAGCAGATACCTTAAGCAGGAAGCCCATGGCATACTTTTTGACAACTCGACGATATTTGTTAGAGGATCTTCAGGAGCTCAGGATAGAGGTTGTATTGCCAGACATGGATAGATAGATGGCCAGTCTAGAGGTTCAATCTACATTGGTTGAGAGGATCAAGGCAGCCCTGCCTACCGATGCAAGATTTCGATGATTGCGAGAGAGGACAGAGGCCGGCATGCAGACAGGACACCAGATTCATGAAGACGGAATGTTGAGGTGTGGAGATCGCCTATACGTTCCGAGTGGCGAGCTACGCCAGGAGTTTATGACCAAGGCCCATAGCTCAATTTATTTTATTCATCCCAGGAGTACGAAGATGTACTAAGATTTGAGAGAACACTTCTGGTGGCATTGGATGAAGAGGAAGATTGTGAGATTCGGGGTAAGATGTTTAGTCTGTCAGCAAGTCAAGGATGAACATCAGAGGACTACAGGACTATTGCAGCCGCTTTCCATTCCCGAGTGGAAGTGGAAGCACATTATCATGGAC
The DNA here is from genome assembly GCA_036927795.1 of Iris macrosiphon. Classification (NCBI taxonomy): domain Eukaryota; kingdom Viridiplantae; phylum Streptophyta; class Magnoliopsida; order Asparagales; family Iridaceae; genus Iris; species Iris macrosiphon. Next base: position 61,198,060 of record JAYESA010000006.1, on the reverse strand, counting down.
TTTATCAAGGGATTTCCGAGGAGCCCTAACGGGAAGGATGCAGTCTGGGTTGTCGTGGACCGACTCACTAAGTCGGCGTATTTCTTGCCCTTCAGAGTTGGGCAATCAATGAAGATATTGGCTGACATATATATGAGGCAGATAGTATGACTACAAGGAGTGCCTGTCAGCATTTTATAGATCATGATTCCAGATTCATATCATATTTTTGGCGGAGTATACATGAGAGCTGTTACTACCACATTCCAGAATAGGAGGATTTTTGTCTTTTCTTTTTAATTAATGTAATGTGTTAATTTATTGCATGATATATTTATATATATTATAAATAATGTTCTTTAATGCATGAGTTAGTAAACTGGACCTAGAACCCACTAGTTGAACCTCTGACCAAATTATAGGATTGTGGTTTTAATTAGCATTTTTAGGATTTTAATATTAGAGATTATATTTAATTGTTGAGATTTTTTACTTGATTGTTGTACCTTACCGTTGCTCTGATAATTGGAGCACTACATTAGTTTTTGCCTTCCAAAACATTTTACACGCTTGTCCTAGACATGTCAGTCTTCTGTTTTGATCTTTGTGTAACTCATAACTATGTCCTCTTGTGCTTTATTTTAGTCGTACAACATTCGTCGCAAACGTTTATAATTTAATTCTAAATTAATCCAACTTTACATCCTTGTACGTTCCAATCAAAATTGGAGACACAATCTTGATCCATTTTGTACAACCAAAATTATGACAATATTATATTATGAGTCTTCTACATCCATGACACATGTGTCCCACCTAATTTTAACCCTATGTACTTCCAATTAATTTTAGAACACCATTTACATTAATTTTAATTAAATTAATGAAAGGACCCAATTTAATCCAAAAACCCCACTTGTGCAATTTTCCAATTGTTGGGGACTTATATGCAAAGTGCATTGAGGTGTCCACACCCCATTGGACCAAACACATGATGAAACACCAATTTTCTTTATTGACCGGTCACGTAAATTTTCTCCATATTTTTGGAGTATGCAACACTCAACATCAACCCTCATCAAATCCTAGCCATCATTTTTAAAACAAGGACCATCCTAGCCTTTAAATATCTACATGTAGAAAGAAGCCCATCCCAAGGAGTGGTTGACTGGCCCAACTTCCTAGGTCAACATCAAAACCCTACTTTTCTACATATATATATGACTTTTCCTTATTTTTCATTAACCTAACACCTATTCTAGCGGACTCCCTCTAATGTTCACGCCCCCTTCCTCCATACTCGCCGGAGCTCAGACCCGACCACCTGTCATCACCTCCACCACGACTGACACCGCCGCGCCATCCCCTTACCATCATCACGACACAGCCACTACCACCGTCCACAATGCTTAAACTGCAATCGCCTCCTTCCACCTTTACCATCATCATCTACACCCGAGCACCGCAGAACTGCTACGCCGAATCTCGACTCATTTCCGACCGCCATCGACCTTCACCATCATCATCTACACCAACACCACCACTCCCTTCACGACGCCAACAACCCACTGAGCCATCGTTCCCTTAGACATCGTCGGATCCATCCCCCAGCCGCTTACAGCACCGCCTCGACGTACAACCGACCCCGTCTGCTCCGCCGAGCAGTCCTTCGCCTGAGCACGCCGGACAACAACAACATCAGCAGGAGCAGCCAAGCCCTCCATCGTGACAGCACCACCTCGACGTCGATTATACCCCCTCGTGCACGTACACGCCGAGGCCAAGATTCGAAGTATTTTCTTATGATTTTGCGTATGTGAGTAGCGTTAGGTTTTAGCGTATCGTTTCATGATACGTTAGATGTTCATCGCGAGACCCCATGCAAATAAACCTAGTAACTAGTACGTGTGTGTGCGTATGCATATAATATTAGTTAATATATATAAATATATGGATATATATAAGTAATCAATTGCTAGTAATAGTTATAACTATAATGTGTATATATGTTGTATGACCCTAGGTTAACTGTGGATTTTCTCGTATAATTGCATGAGACCGTAAGTGTTAATTATGGATATCCTGTATTTACATTGACCATGTGACCCTGAATATTAGTGAGATGACTGCTTTATGTACACTGACGTACTGGCTAAATATATGTTAGTGATTGACTGTCTAATTTTTTACATCAATTGAGACATGGCACCCGTACAATTAGACGTACGCTTGACCCTACTAGATGACCAGTGTCACCCCTAGCGTAGTCTCTGAGTTCAGTGTATTTATGATTGTGTGTTAGTTTAATGACTGATGTTGTACTATTATTAAATAATGTCTATAGGACTGTTGGATTATTCAAACAAGACTTTGGAAACAGGATATCGATATTTCCAGCAGAGGACCACAGGCGAGTACATTCTCTGATAGTTTTTATTATGTTGATTATCTCTATGATTCTAGTTGTATAGCATACATGATTATGACACTATGTATACACGAGTTGGCATCATCGAGACCGGTCACGAGGAGTCGTGATTGGGATCCATAATGCTAGCTGGGGACGGGGATATATTAGTAGATTATGTGATCATACCCAACTCTACATGAATTATAGCTCACCCATACCTCACGTCGGTGCAGCCTAACCATTATATGCCTCATAGGCTGTTATGTATGATTAGCCTGACTATTGCTTGCATCATAGCTATCCGGATGGTTAGCCTGACCTTACATGAATCATAGCTAGTCATACATAGCAAGCCTGATTAGTCCCAAGTCGATCACATGATATGCTGATGTTTCATACACTTAGCTAGATAGTCTATACATTTATTCTATTTATTGTTCTAGTATTCACTTATATTCCAGTTCATTGTTCTAGCATGCACTTGTATTTCTGTTTATTGCTAGTGTACCATTGATGATGATATACGCTCCATCATCTCTTATTTTCTAGTATTTAATTATCTCCAGTATTTTTAATTGCCAGTATTTATATCCATCTTGTATTTCTTTATACTGTATTATAGTTTTTGTCAATATACATGAAACTATTATTTGTGCTTGTACTCCGCTCTAATCCTGACTGGATATTTTTTTTAGAGGATCTTGAGGATTTTTGTCCTACATATTATGGACCAGGTATAGATGCAGACTACATACAAGAGAGTTTAGATGAGTCCATTCCTGTAGAGGAGACACTACCTGCAACTATTTTGACAACATTTATTTTATGCATTTGAGGTTTATTTGAGTTTATGTCGAGACTTATATTGAGTTTAATTTGAGACTTGTGGAGACTATTTATGTTGGACAGCTAGACTGTAGTTTATCCCTATTTTGAGATATTGTGTTTGACTTATGTCATTCTTTCTTATCTTTTATCGTGCCATTTATTTTTTAGAGTTATTATGATTAAGTATGCATTATGAGCTATTGAGAGATGTTTATTTTATTGTCCTCCGTAAGGAGTTGATATCATTGATAGGTTGTGAGTTATATATAGTATTATTGAGACCTAGATAGCGTTCTACCGCTGATGCTGCGGCGTAGGCTAGAAGTACCCACGACTCATGCCCAAATTTCGGATGTGGATCGTGACACGTTTTTAGTGGTGGCCCATGCAGGTCAATCTTCGCAAGTTGTGCGATGTAGTGGTAGTGCGACCACTTAGTTGTACTACTACGAGCCTGCGATAGGATATAGGAAATAGGATTTAGGATGAGAGTATGCTCAATCACAACTAAAAAATTCTGATCTTACAATGCTATTCTGAATGATTGCTTCCTTTAGAATTTTATTGTCCTTCCTTGATGATAATGTATCTATTGCCTTAATTGATTCTTTTCGGTCTGTCTTCAGGATGCCGCCAAAGACAAGATCTTTGAGAGTTGGAGCATCAACTTTAGAGAGGTCTGCCACCTTTCGACCTGACAAACACATATTTGGAGTTCCTCCTACATCTTCTGTTCATGTGGGAGTATCTGCAGCTGTTGGGATTCCTTCTCCACCTGTTCCGAGGATTGCCCCAGCTATGACAAAGAACCTTCCACCTCCACCGACTTCGATTCCCGGAGGTATGCCCATTGACGGGACACAGATGTTCATACTGATCCAAGACATGTTAGATGCCCAGAGAGTGACAGCAGAAGCTCAGCATGTTCAAGCTGAGGCTCAGAGGGTGCAAGCAGAGGCGTACCAGGCACAGACAGTGCTGATGAAAGAGAGCATGGAGAATGCTCATCAGGTGGCTCTCCAGGCTGTAGAAAGAGTAGCACGACAACAGCAACATCCTGGCCAGCAGCACCAGAGGCCAGGTACTATAGTGGACTTAGAGAATGATGCCTTGAGAGTTCAAAGGCACCGAGGGGATACTCTAAGATGATGAATGGTTACAGGATATAGAAAGGAACTTGTGTTTGGCGCAGATTCCGGAGACTCTTCAGATCGAGGCCCCTGGCAGTCAGATGTTTGATATCGCGCTGACATGGTATCGTACATAGCCGAGACTCGCTGACGAAGGACTTACTTGGGATCTCTTCAAGGAGCTCTTTAAGGAGAAGTTCTTTTTTGACGTAGCTTTGGGAGCATTGGAAAGTTAGTTCCATGACTTAGTCTAAGAAAGCATGTCAGTTGACGAATACGCCACGGAGTTTTGTCATTTGAGTCGATTTGCGCCATCGATGATTCGAGACCCAGGAGATAGATCCCAAAAATTCAGAAAGGAATTGAATAGAGAGATCAAGTCTCGTACTTCGGGATGATGCACTGCTACATTTGAGGGTATTCTGATGGATGCCCAGATTGCTAAAGATGACTTGGACCTCAGGCCCAAGAGAGGACGTGATACTTCTGGAAGAACATATGGTAACACAGAATCGGCCAAGCGCCAACACTTTCAACAACAATAGAGGCCGTACCAACAGCAGCATCAGCAACACCAGACACCAGTTCGAGGACACATCCAGCAGCAGCAACCACAGAGATAGAATCAGCCCATTGCCTAGTGTGCATATTACAGAAAGATAGGACATACTTGAGACAATTGCAAGAAGAGGTTGGGTACATGCTTGTTATGTGGATTGTCAGCACATCAGCTGAGGGATTGTCCATCTATTCAGACTCGTCAAGGTAGAGAAGTCGCTCATAGGGGACCAGCCAGAGTACCTACTATACCAAAAGGCCAGCAGAGGGGACCTCTACTTCCACCACAGCAGCAGAGATTTGCTCAGCACCAGCAGCAGCGGAGAGGAGCACCACAGGGACGAGCATACGCCATGACGATTGAGAAGGCCGAGCCAGCTGGAGACGTGATTTCAGGTTCAGTTTCTCTCAATTCTATTCCAGCACTTATATTATTTGATTATGGCGCTTCTATAGTTTTATATCTGTATCTTATGCTCTTAAGCATCATTTAGAAACAGAACCGTTAGATAGGACTTGCAAGATCACGACTGGGGGAGGCATTATCCTAGTCCGTGATTATTACAAGGATCGGAGAGTATCATTGGGAGGCCGAGAGTTGAGCGTGAGTTTACTCGTCATGCCACTTCCGGAATATGATATTATACTCGGAATGGACTGGTTAAGTAGACACTATGCTACTATAGATTGTCACAAAGGCAGAGTAATATTTTGACCACCAGGAGAGCCAGAGTTTGAGGTCGCCAGAGGAGTAACGAAGCAGAGAAGAGGCACTTTTTACGAAGCCAGGATGGAAGAAGAGGAGTTACCACATCCTTTGATAGCGGAGTTCCTGGATGTATTTCCAGAGGAGTTGCCAGGCTTACCGCCAGACAGAGATGTTAAATTCTCTATAGACTTGGTACCAGGAGCGGAGCCTATTTCACAACACGTCTATAGAGTCAACAACAACGAGTTGGCAGAACTGAAGAAGCAAGTTGAGGAGCTGCAGGACAAAGGTTTCATTAGATCCAGTTCATTACCATGGGGAGCTCCGGTATTGTTTATACCAAAGAAGGATGGCACGGTACTTATGTGTATCGATTATAGAGCTCCAAACAACCTCACTATCAAGAACAAATACCCGCTGCCGAGGATAGATGATCTTTTTGATCAATTGAGCGAAGCGAAGGTATTTTCAAAGATATACTTGAGGTTAAGATATCACCAGGTGAAGGTGAAGAGAGAAGACATACCGAAGACAGCTTTTCGGACCAGATTTGGCCAGTTTGAATTCACGAAAATGTCGTTTGGTTTAACCAATGCACCAGTAGTATTTATGAACTTGATGAACAAGGTATTCCACCAGTACCTTGACAAGTTCATAGTGGTATTATTAACGACATTCTTATGTATTCGAAGACCCCAGAAGAATACGAAGAGCACCTGAGGATGGTCTTGGAGACTCTCAGAAAAAAGGAGTTGTACGGGAAGCTTTCAAAGTGCGTGTTCTTCCTTGACAAGGTTGAATTTCTTGGACATATGGTGACGGGTGACAGAATTTCAGTTAAACCAAAGAAGATAGAGGCAGTGGAGTCATGGGCTACCCCCAGTTTGGTAGCTGAGATCAGGAGTTTTCTCGGTCTAGCAGGATACTACAGGAGATTTGTACAAGACTTCTCCAAGATTGCAGAACCAATGACTAGGCTGACCAAGAAAGATATGGATTTTGTTTGGACAGAGGAATGTCAAGCCGTGTTTGATGAGCTGAAGAAGAGATTGACGACAGCTCCAGTTTTGACGTTGCCATCGGGGACAGGTGGATTCACTATCTACAGTGATGCTTCAGGAAAAGGTTTGGGTTGCGTTCTTCAGTAACACGAGAAAGTAATTGCCTATGCTTTAAGGCAATTACGCCCTCATGAAAAGAACTACCCCACCCATGATTTGAAGTTAGCAGCAGTTATCTTCGCTCTAAAGCTGTGGAAACACTATATGTACGGAGAGCGTATAGAAATCTTCACGTACCACAAAAGCTTAAAGTACGTATTTACACAGAAGGAGCTGAATATGAGGCAGAGGAGGTGGTTAGAGTTGATGAAAGACTTCGATATCTCATTACAGTACCACCCAGGAAAGGCCAACGTAGTCGCCGATGCCTTGAGCAGGTATCTGATGGCTATGTACTTGACTACAGATAGACATTTATTGGCCGATCTTGAGAGCTTGAGAATTGAAGTGCTAGTTCCAGGTGTAGAGATTCAGATATGGGGATTATAGATACAATCAGAGCTGATGGATATAATTAGAGCTGCATAGTATGATGATGAGACTCTAAGGAGTATTAGGGCACAAGTTCAGACATGATTGACAGATGACTTTACTATTGCGGATGATAGATCCTTACGGTATGGCACGAGGATGTGTGTATGCCAAGTGGAGAGCTGCGCAAAAAGGTTTTGCAGGAGGCACATCGCTCTCAGTACTCGATGCATCCCGGTGCCAACAAGATGTATCGAGATCTGAGGGAGCACGTATGGTAGTTTGGTATGAAGCGCGAGATAGAACGCTTTGTATCCCGATGTATAGTGTGCAAGCAGGTAAAGGCAGATCGACAGAGGCCAGGAGGATTGCTTCAACCTTTATCCATTCCAGAATGGAAGTGGGAGCACGTGACTATGGACTTTGTTTTAGGGCTTCCACGTTCTCCAGGAGGAAAGGACGTGATTTGGGTCATCGTAGATAGGTTGACCAAATCAGCCCACTTCTTACCATTCAAAGTGGGTACATTGACAGAGAGGCTAGCAGAGATGTACGTGCAACAGATTGTCAGATTATATGGAGTTCCTGTGAGTATCGTCTCAGATCGGGATAGTCATTTCACTTTCCACTTCTTGAGGAGTCTGCAGGCTAGCTTGGGCATTCAGCTCAAGTTCAGTACCGCATATCACCCCCAGACAGACGGGCAGTCTGAACGAACTATTCAGACTCTTAAAGATATGCTACGCACTTACGTTTTGGATCTCGGAGGTTCTTGGGAGAATCATCTACATCTAGTAGAGTTTGCTTACAACAACAACTACCAGGCCAGCATTGAGATGTCACTATTCGAGGCTTTATATGGACGGAGGTGTAATATACCATTATCTTGGGATGATGTCGGAGAGAGAGCCTTGTTAGGACCAGAAATGATCGTGGATGCAGCAGAAAAGGTAAAACTCATCAGAGACAGACTGTGGGTGGCGCAGGACAGACAACGGCATTGGGACGATAGCCACCGTAGACCCCTAGAGTTTTAGGTATAGGTTTTGTTATTTTGGTTTGTGATCATTTATGTTTTAGATTGCATGTTAAGACTGTTTATTCTAGGTTGGCGATTTGGTGTTCCTACGAATTTCTCTGACACGGGGCACGATTCATTTTGGTAGAGGCGAAAAGCTTAGTCCATGTTACATCGGACCTTTCGTTATCCTTGCAAGGGTCGGTGTAGTGGCCTATAGACTAGACTTATCTCCTGCGCTAGATGGATTACATGACGTGTTCCATGTGTCACAGCTGAGACGGTACGTGGCAGATCCTAGTCACATACTAGATCACTCGAAGATCGAGGTTGGACCGACTCTCAGTTATCCTGAACTGTCCGTGGATATCCTGGATCATAGTGAGAAGGTATAGCAGAACCAGACTATTCTCTTGGTTCGTGTTGCATGGAGACATCACTCTCCAGGCGAGTCAACCTGGAAAAGAGAGTACGAAATGCGCGAGCAGTATCCGTATCTCTTCGAGACTTGAGGTATAATTTTTTTGTTTGATTGTTGTTCTTGTGCTAGTTTATTTCAATTTCGAGAAAGAAATTCTTTTAAGGAGGGTAGACTTGTCACTACCACATTCCAGAATAGGAGTATTTTTGTCTTTTCTTTTTAATTAATTTAATGTGTTAATATATTGCATGATATATTTATATATATTATAAATAGTGTTCTTTAATGCATGAGTTAGTAAACTGGACCTAGAACCCACTAGTTGAACCTCTGACCAAATTATAGGGTTGTGGTTTTAATTAGCATTTTAGGATTTTAATATTAGAGATATATTTAATTGCTGAGATTTTTACTTGATTGTTGTACCTTACCGTTGCTCTGATAATTAGAGCACTACACTAGTTTTTGCCTTCCAAAACATTTTATACCCTCGTCCTAGACATGCCAGTCTTCTATTTTGATCTTTGTGTAACTCATAACTATGCCCTCTTGTGCTTCATTTTAGTCACACAACATTCGTCGCAAACATTTATAATTTAATTCTAAATCAATCCAACTTTACATCCTTGTGCGTTCCAATCAAAATTGGAGACACAATTTTGACCCATTTTGTGCAAGCCAAATTATGACAATATTCTATTCTGAGTCTTCTACATCCATGATACTTGTGTCCCACCTAATTTTAATCCTATGTACTTTCAATTAATTTTAGAACATAATTTACATTAATTTTAATTAAATTAATGAAATGATCCAATTTAATCCAAAAACCCCACTTGTGCAATTTTCCAATTATTGGGGACTTATATGCAAAGTGCATTGAGGTGTCTACACCCCATTGGACCAAACATACGAAGAAACACCAATTTTCTTCATTGACCGGTTATGTGAATTTTCTCTATAATTTTGGAGTGTGCAACACTCAACATCAACCCTCATCAAATCCTAGCCATCCTTTTTAAAATAAGGACCATCCTAGCCTTTAAATATCTACATGTAGAAGGAAGCCCATCCCAAGGAGTGGTTGATCGGCCCAACTTTCTAGGTCAACACCAAAATCCTACTTTTCTACATATATATATGACTTTTCCTTATTTTTCATTAACCTAAAACCTATTCTAGCCGACTCCCTCTACTGTTCATGCCACCTTCCTCCATATTCGCTGGAGCTCAAACCCGACCGCCTGTCATCACCTCCACCACGACTGACACCGCCTGTCATCACCTCCACCACGACTGACACCGCCGCATCATCTACCTCACCATCATCACGACACAACCACCACCACCGTCCACCACGCCTAAACTGCAACTGCCTCCTTCCACCTTCACCGTTATTATCTATACCCGAGTACCGCTGAACCGCCACGCAGGATCTCGACTTATTCCCGACCGCCACCGACCTTCACCATCATTATCTACACCAACACCACCACTCCCTTCACGACCTCGATAACCCATTCAGCCGTCGTTCCCTTCGATATCGTCGAATCCATCCCCCAGCCGCTGATAGCACCGCCTCGACGTACAGCCGACCCCGTCTGTTTCGCGGAGAAGTCCTTCGCCTGAGCACGCCGGACAATAACAGTAGCAGCAGGATCAGTTGAGCCCTCCACCGTTACATCACCACCTCAATGTCGATTATACCCCCGCGTGCACGTGCACGCCGAGGCCAAGGCTCGAAGTATTTTCTTGTGATTTTGCGTATGTGAGTAGCGTTAGGTTTTAGCGTATCGTTTCATGATACGTTAGATGTTCATCGCGAGACCCATGCAAATAAATCTAGTAACTCATACGTGTGTGTGCGTATGCATATAATATTAGTTGATATATATAAATATATGGATATATATAAGTAATCAATTGCTAGTAATAGTTATGACTATAATGTGTATATATGTTGTATGACCCTAGGTTAATTGCAGATTTTCCCGTATAATTGCATGAGACCGTAAGTGTTAATTATGGATATCCTGTATTTATATTGACCGTGTGACCCAGAATATTAGTGAGATGACTGCCTTATGTACACTGCCATACTGGCTAGACATATGTTAGTGATTGACTGTCTAATTTTGCACATCAATTGAGGCATGGCACCCGTGCAATTAGACGTATGCTTGACTCTACTAGAAGACCAGTGTCACCCCTAGCGTAGTCTCTGAGTTTAGTGTATTTATGATTATGTGTTAGTTTAATGACTGATGCTGTACTATTATTAAATAATATCTATAGGACTGTTGGATTATACAGACAAAACTTTGGAAACATGACATCGGTATTTCTAGCAGAGGACCACAGGCGAGTACATTCTTTGGAAGTTTTTATTATGTTGATTATATCTACGATTCTAGTTGTATAGCGTACATAATTCTGACACTATGTATACACGAGTTGGCATCATCAAGACCGGTCACGAGGAGTCTTGATTGGGATCCATCGTGCTAGCTGGTGACGGGAAGATATTAGTAGATTATGTGATCATACCCAACTCTACATGAATCATAGCTCACCCACACCTCAGGTGCAGCCTGACCATTACATGCCTCATAGCCTGTTATGTATGATTAGCCTGACTATTGCTTGCATCATAGCTATCCGGATGGTTAGCCTGATCTTACATGAATCATAGCTAGTCATACATAGCAAGCCTAATCAGTCCCAAGTCGATCACATGATATGCTAATGTTTCACACACTTAGCTAGATAGTCTATACATGTATTCTAGTTATTGTTCTAGTATTTACTTATATTCCAGTTCATTATTCTAGCATGCACTTGTATTTTTGTTCATTGCTAGTGTACCATTGATGATGATATACGCTCCAGCATCTCTTATTTTCCAGTATTTCATTATCTCCAATATTTCTTATTACCAGTATTTATATCCATCTTGTATTTCTTTATACTGTATTATAGTTTTTGTCAATATACATAGAACTACTGTTAGTGCTTGTACTCCGCTCCAATCCTGACTAGATATTTTTTTCAGAGGATCTTGAGGATTTCTGTCCTACACATTATGGACCAGGTATATATGCATACTACATACCAGAGAGCTTAGATGAGTCCATTCCTATAGAGGAGACACTACCTGCAACTATTTAGACAATATTTATTTTATGCATTTAAGGTTTATTTGAGTTTATGTCGAGACTTATGTTGAGTTTAATTTGAGACTTGTAGAGACTATTTATGTTGGACAGCTAGACTGTAGTTTATCTCTATTTTGAGATATTGTGTTTGACTTATGTCATTCTTTCTTATCTTTTATCATGATATTTATTTTTTAGAGTTATTGTGATTGAGTATGCATTATGAGTTATTGAGAGATGTTTATTTCATTGTCCTCCATAAGAAGTTGATATCATTGATAGGTTGTGAGTTATGTATAGTATTATTAATACCTAGACAGCGTTCTATCGTCGATGATGTGGTGTAGGCTGGACGTATCTACGACTCATGCCTAAATTTTTGGTACGGGTCATGACAAGAGCCTAGGAACTCACCTCAAGTTTAGTACTGCATATCATCCACAGAATGATGGTCAGTCAGAGCGCATGATTCAGATACTAGAGGATATGTTAAGAGCATGCATGATCAACTTTGGAGGATCTTGGGAGGACCATCTACACTTGGTGGAATTCTCCTACAATAACAGCTACCAAGCCAGCATACAGATGGCACCTTATGAGGCACTGTATGGCAGGAAGTGTAGGTCACCGGCATGTTGGAGTGACGTGGGAGAGCGTCAGATACTTGGTCCAGAGTTGGTGACACAAACAGCAGAAAAAGTGAAGCAGATTCAGGGCCACTTGCGCGCAGCACAGGACAGACAGAAGCTTTGGATAGATGCGCACTACAGACCTTTGGAGTTCAAGAAAGATAACCATGTATTTTTGAAGATATCATCCACTCGTGGTACCTTCAGATTTGGGGGCAGAGGCAAGCTGAGTCCAAGGTACATCGGGCCTTTTGACATCTTGGAGCGAGTTGGCAAAGTAGCTTATCGTCTTGCATTGCCTCCATCATTAGAAAGGGTGCACGACGTATTTTACGTATCGTAGTTGAGGAGATACATGGCAGACCCTAGCCAAGTGCTCAGTTATTCAGAGATTACAGTCGGGCCCAGTTTATCATATGCAGAGCAGCCAGTGGGAATACTCGTTCGTACTAAGAAGATTTTGAGGGGATAGACTATTCGACTGGTCAGGGTTGCATGGAAGCATCATTCGCAAGGCGAGTCTACCTGAGAGCGCGAGGATTCCAATCAACAGCATTTTTTCGCATTTATTTGATGACCAAGATACGAATTTACGTACTGCTTTTGATTACCTGTTAACTTTTTAAATTCTCGTAACTCACATTCGTGCTTTACTTTTAATTTCGGGGATGAAATTCTTCTAAGTTGGGAAGGATTTAAACCCCCTCAAATTATTATTTTAGGTAGACTAGATATGGTTAGAAATTTTGGTTTAGCATCAGGGTGTTTTGGGTTTAGAATTTTTGTTGCATTGACTGGTTCTTTAATTTAAACCCTTGGTGCACCTTACCGTTGCTAAAATAATTGGAGCCCAACAATAGCCTTTAATTTATAACAAATTGTTTCACTCTTGACCTGACAAGCCAACCTAGGTGCTGGATATTTCTGTCACTCACAAACACCCTCCCTTGTGCACTAATTTAATTACATAATTTCCCAGTCACGAAATTAATTCTTTAATCCTATGTCGCGAACCTATATCATTGCCATCGATTTGGGGACACAAACTTAACCCGTTTCGTCGAACAAATTAAAGGGGCCAAGACTTACACCAAGCCTACACCGTTCATGATATTTGTGTCACTCCTAATTGAGACCCCATGTGCCCCCATTTAATTTAAGAGCACATGACATTTTATTTAATTAAATTGGGGACAACAACTTAAACTAATCCCAAGCTAACCCCAATTTAACCCAATACTCCTTTCATGAGGCCCATACAAAACACACAACACCCCCTCACCCTATAAAATACCAAACACCACTTCCCATACCAAATCCTTATATTTTTTCCTTCATGTGCAAATACCCAAAAGTTAAGGGGCTTAATGGCAAAAGGGGTGCTAAGTGTCACCACCCTATTGGTTAAAGCCAATGAAGAACCCCCCCAACCTCACATATTTGGTCATATCACTCTCTCTATCCCCTTTGTAAAGTGTTTTTCTTCTTGTGAGATCCTAACCATTGATTCAAATTCTCCCCCTATCACAACCACTCATCCCCCTATATTAAAACACACACCCCCTTCCCAAAGTGGCCGGCTCTAATCCCTAGAGAAACCTAGGAATTCCCTCCCCTCCCTCTCTCTCTCCTCCCTCTATTTTTCCATAACCGAAAATCCTCCTTCCTTCTTCTTCTTCTTCTTCTTCTTCTTCTTCTTCTTCTTCTTTATTTCACCTCCACGTAGCTACAACTCCAGCCATCTCCACCACCCGCTGCACACCACCTTCACCACCACCTTCACTACCCGTCGCCGCTGCCAACATCTCCCCTACATCCTGACCTCACTGCCTCCACGACCAGCTCCGGCCACCCGCTGTACTTCACCATCCCCACCACCACGAACTGCCCTCACAGCATCACCACCACCTCCTACACCTTCGCCTCCACCGCCGTTATCATCTCCACCACCCGCCAGTATCTTCACCACCCTTACTGCCTCCGGCCACCACCACCTTCATCGCCTCCGCCTCACAGCACACAAACGACCACCACTACCTCCAACTAGCTTCACCTCCACCATAACCACCACCGGCCAGCACCATCCCGACCTCCAACCAGCTTCACCACCACCACAACCACCACCTCCAGCACCATCCAGACCTCCAACCAACTTCACCACGACCACGACCACCACCTTCTCTACGTAGCCGAGCACCACCTCCTTCAAGCAGCCGAGCACCCCTACCATCTCGGTCGACACGCACGCCACCCTGTGGTCGACGCCATCCCTGACCGAAGCCGCAGCATCGCCGCTGCCACCACCCGCAGCCACCGGGGTAACTCCTCACTCTTCTCTTTTTGTGTAGTGATGTTGTGTTAGAGAAACCCTAGTTAGGGTTACGTAAATACTTCACATGCAATTTTTATGGTAAATATTAAGGTTAGGTATATATGTGGAAATGGTGATATAGTATTTTAATTACGGTTATTTATTGTAAACTTGATAATTTATAACTAATTTATTTGAGGATGAAAATTGGGTGTACAAAATAGCGTCTATGAATACAAGGATGCTATGGTTGAGGATGAGCATAACTTGAATGACTGAAATTACTGTGATGAATATTAGGGGATTGGAGATTTTGTTGAGGACGTTATACTGATTATTGATCGTATTTGATGTAACGTTACCCTAGTCAACTTGGGTCAACCCTCTAGTTAGTATCTATGTGAGCTATATGTAACTAAGACAAAAGTCTATGCTAGACGTGTGTCACCTCTTATTTTAGAATAACATCATGATGGATTATTGATTAATTTTATATATTGTCTCTAGGTACTTCGGGATCCGCGGACTTGGACGTTGTACCGGAGCCCCGCCTTCAGCATCCGGATCCAGGCAAGTGTACCTTGCCATCATGTATCTCAGTTTCCATATTACTATTTATTTTATTTATGCTTTGTGCGTGCTTTGGATCAGAATTGCTACTTAGTGTCCGGGTCATAATCAGGTGCAGACGTTCGTTGGTAACGTCTAGTATCGATTGATAGATATTCGCGACACCTGGATGTACCTGCTTGGTTACATCAGAACCCTAGGACACATTCAGACACCATCATTGTGCCAAATTTTTTGTATCCTGATACTGTTAACATGACCAGAATCTAGGATGACTTTAGGGTCATGATTGTTGATAGTTACTTCAGTATGACGAGACTGTTAGATAGAGGTTCAGGTTCAGGGAACACTCGTTGACCGCATTGGGAGGGGAAGACAGTTAATAGATGTTTGGGCAACTTTGCACGCGCTATATATATATATATATATGTATATATTCCTATTTATGTAGTGATCTTGTATTCGAAGTCGTAGTATCACTTGTGTAAATCTGTGCTCGGAGCTACGGTACGCCATGTGTGTCTCTGTGCCTCGAAGCTATGGTTTTATATTTGGAAAGCCCACGCGTCGAACGTTGTCTTCAAAGTTGTCTCACTTAGGTGGTTATACTAGATTACACGTGCGTTATACTTTTTTTCTGTTATACTATGACATACTATTTTTGTACCTTGTTACGTCCCTCTGAGGACCTGGTTCCCTTTCAGGCTTAGGCGAAGAGGACTACCTGGAGGAGTATGGACCGGGTGTATATCCAGGAGCAGGACCATTTGCAGAGGACAAGATCCTTCCCGAGGACTTCGTTTGATCTCTGGTAGTGACTTTACCCTGGGCCGGTATTATTATCTAGTTTGCAGATACCAGCCCTAGTTATCTTACTGCTTCCTTTCATTCAGTATTTGTATTAGCGGGTTTGTTCCCGTGTGACTCTACTCATATTTGTATTATGATACATTTCCAATCTTATTTCCTTTCTGCACATTAGTAGTTATGATTTCTCTATGTGCTCTACATTCAGATGTCTGTGAAAAAGATTTAGTTTCACTGTCTATGTGTTATATGTTGGGTTTTATTATTGTACTTTACAGCTTAGGTGCATTCCGTCGGGTCTATTAGATTGGGATATCCGTCGAAGTGTACCCACTGGCCATTGCCACGTGGCTCAGTTCCTTATATTTGGAACTGGGGCATGACAGTTCTAGAGAGCCAGTTTCAGTACCTCGTTCAGGGAGGTATGACGGTGGATGAATATGCGGTAGAGTATTGTAGCTTAGGTCGCTTTGTGGAGGGGCAGAAACCCAAAGGAAGAGCCAAAAAATTCAGGAAGGGCATGAACAGGGAGATCAAATCACATACGAATGGAGATCCTGCGGCTACTTTTGAAGAGATCCAGAGGCAGGCACAGCGGGTAGAGGATAATCTAGAGCTTGGTTCTAAGAGTCCGAGAGACATAGGATGATCCAGTACTAACACGTATCCAATAAAGAGGCCTTATTTTCAGCAGCAACATTAGAAGCACTTCTAGCAGCCGAGGTAGCAGTATCGTGGACCACCTAAAGTGTCAGTACAGCAGACGCACCAGATCCAGAGGCCAGCTATTGCTTGCCAATTCTGCAAGAAGAAGGGACATGGATAGAATGCATGCAGGATAAGATTGGGCCAGTGCTTATTCTACGGATCAGGAGACCATTAGTTGAGGGCTTGCCCTAAAGCTCCAGCTCATCCAGCTCAGGGCGGAGCTCAGGCACAGAGAGCACCCGCGAGACCACCAGCAGGATAGCAGAGAGGACCTCCTCTACCACTACAGCAGCAGCAGTTCGCTCAGCACCACCAGCAGCAGAGAGGTGTCCAGCGACAGGGGCGAGCTTTTGTATTGACCGTTGAGGAGGAGGAGCCAGTCGGTGATGTTATCTCAGGTTCAGTACATCTTGATTCTTTTCCAGCTCATACTTTATTTGATTCTGATACTTCACATAGTTTTGTATCTGTATTATTTCCCCTGAAATATCACCTTGAGATTGAACCATTGGCGAGGACTTACAAGATCACGATCGGGGGTGGCATTATCCTGGTCAGTGATGTTTGCAAGGACCAAAGAGTTTCCTTGGGAGACTGAGAGTTGAGCGTGTGTCTACTCATAATGCCAGTTTTGAGATATGATATAGTAATCAGGATGGATTGGTTGAGTAGGCACCATGCTAGTATCGATTATCGTGGAGGCAGAGTTTTATTTCAGGTGCCAAGAGAGCCAGGGTTTGAGTTCGTCAGAGGGGCAGCAGAGCAGAGCGAAGGAGATTTCTATGGAGCTTTGGTAGAAGAGCATGAGCTGCCACATCTATTGATTGCCTAGTATATGGACGTCTTTTTGGAGGAGTGGTCGGGGTTCCTACCGGACAGAGATATGGAATTCTCTATAGACTTGGTGCCAGGCACAGAGACAATATCACAGCACATCTATAGGGTGAACAATAGCGAACTGGCAGAGTTGAAGAAGCAGGTGGATGAGTTACAGGAAAAGGGGTTTATTCGCTCATGTTCATCACCGTGGGGTACTCCGGTATTATTTGTACCGAAGAAGGATGGGTTGGTACGTATGTGTATCGACTATAGGGCACTTAACAACCTCACTATCAAAAACAAATACTCGTTGTCACGGATTGACGATTTATTTGATCAGTTGAGTGGAGCGAAGGTATTCTCAAAGATAGACTTGAGGTCGGGGTACCATCAGGTAAAAGTGAAGAAGGAAGACATTCTAAAGACAGCTTTCAGGACTCGGTATGGGCAGTTTGAGTTCTTGATCATGTCGTTTGGTGTTTCATCGGTACTTGGATCAGTTTGTGGTAGTATTCATTGATGATATACTGATTTATTCGAAGACCTCGGAAGACCATGAGAAGCATCTGAGGATAGTTCTGGAGACCCTCAGGAAGGAGAATTTATATGGCAAACTTTCAAAGTGTGAGTTCTTCCTTGATAAGGTTGAATTCCTCGGGCATGTGATTACAGGAGACGGGATCTCAGTAGAACCGAGAAGATTTCAGCAGTTGAGTCATGGTCTACCCTGAATTCAGTGGCAGAGATCAGAAGTTTTCTTGGACTTGCAGGCTATTATCGAAGATTTTTTTAGTATTTATTCAGGATTGCGGAACCGGTGACTAGACTAACTAGGAAAGACATGGAGTTCGTCTGGACTGAGGATTATCAGTCTGCTTTTGTGGAGCTAAAGAAGAGGTTGACTACAACTCCCATTATTGACATTACCGTCAGGGATAGGAGGATTTTCTATATATAGTGATGCATAGGGTAAGAGTTTGAGATGTGTGTTACAGTAGAATGGGAAGGTGATTGCCTATGCTTTCAAGCAATTACACCCGCATGAGAAAAATTATCCTACCCATGACTTGGAGTTGGCAGCAGTTATATTTGCTCTTAAGCTGTGGAAGCACTACTTGTATGGAGAGTGAGTAGAGATCTTTACAGATCACAAGAGCTTGAAGTATATGTTCACACAAAAGGAGCTCAATATGAGGCAGAGGCGATGGTTAGAGTTAATGAAGGACTTCGATATTGCTTTGCAGTACCATCCAGGGAAGGCCAACGTAGTTATGGATGCCTTGAGCAGGTATCTAGTGGCTATATATTTGACGAGAGACAGACATTTATTGGTCGATCTTGATATCTTGGGTATTGTAGTATTAGTTTCTGGAGTTGTAGCACAGATGTAGGGACTTCAGGAACAGTCAGAGTTAATAGGCCGAATCAGAGCCGCACAGTTCGAGGATGAGTCTCTGAGGAGCATCAGAGCGCAGGTCCGGATGGGATTGGCAGAGGACTTCACTATTGCATATGATGGATCATTGCGGCACAGTACCAGATTGTGTGTGCCGAGTGGAGCGTTGCACGAGGAGATTCTGTCATGCCCCAGTCCCAAAATACGTAGGACTAGGAATATGTAACATGCCCAGCCATATGTATACGAACTCCCATACATGAAAACCATATACACACGTAAGATGTATATGAACATTCAATCCATCAGTGATAATATATTGTCACAACAAGTCTCACAGAATTTATATCTCATCCACAGCACAATTAATCAGTAGGAAATAAGAGCTGGAAATATCACTAAATACCCAAGTTGTGTAGTAAGTCGGATAATCGGGTGGAAACAAATCCACTACAAAATGACTATCCCAAGGTAGCAACAAAATCTCTAAACAGTGACAATAATCACAGATGCTCTGAGGATAAGATCTCCTCATCCTGGTAAGTGGAGTCAGGTCCCGGTCCGTACTCCTGTGGGTACTCCTGCTCGTCCATATCTGGAAAGGGACCAGGTCCTCAGAGGGACGTAACAAGATACATAAAAATATGCCAATAAATACTGAAATATAAACATCTAATGGATCTCCTAACCGTCTAAGTGAATGCAGTTTGAGAACAACTTTCCACCAAGTGGGCTATCTGGCTAAAAATATGGGATTGGCGTGACCCTCTCGGAGAATCAGGGGACTCAAAGCATGTAGTATTTTGAACGGCAGAGGGCGCCAGTAATATATAGTGGTCATCATCACCAGTTTCTCCGGTGGAGAATCCGGACATACAGGAAAAAGTGCAAAGGAGCCCAAATGTTTTAGTTATTGCTCTCCCCACCCCATGCTCTAAGCATGCCATATCCATGACATGATAAATCCTCTAAATAACTGTCAGGTCTACTAGCATACAAAGTTTCTATCAGCAGTTACCCCTAACGCACGGCACTTACGTACAGGAGTCCAACCCGATACATAGTCCGAGATCTACATGAAACTCACGACTCTGTGTAGCAACTATGTCACGGCCAATGACCTTACTAATGCTCCCTAAAACTGGGTGGTCTCATAAATAGGTCCAATCTACAAAAATAAACATCTATATAGGCAGAATTAAACATGCATGTATCAACTGGAATGTAAATAATTATACAGTGGCAAGGTATACTTGCCGAACAAGGTTCTGTATAGTGCAAGCGTTCCAACAGTGTTAAGTTGTAGTAAGAAGAAGTGGGTTAGGGTTTTTGAGAGTTGTAATTATATATAGGAATAAGGAGGCGGTGGAATTTACTTAATGGTTAAGAAACTATTGCCACTGTTGTTTTCCTTTTATTGGTTTAGGTGTGCGGTTGAGGAGATTTTTTTAAGGAGTGGTGGAATAAGAAACTTACACGTGTAGGAAAGCAAAGCAAAGTTGGGTTTTGCTTCTGCTGCTGATATTTCTTCTCCTAATGGTGTAGGGTTTCGATTTTACGCGCGGTAAAATGAAGAGTTTACGCGGAGTAAAATAAGCAGTGGTTTTAGTTACCGCTGCTGCTGTAGTTTACGCGGGATGGTTTTGCTATTGCTGTTGATATTTACGGACGGAGAAGTATACGCGGTGTGGTGAGCGGTTGCTGTTGTTGGTTTACGCGGGGTAGCTGCTGCTGCTATTTCCTTATTTTACGCGCAGAAGTATGGTTAACGGGTTGCGGGTTTGATCCAATAGAAAATTCTATTTTCTATTCTTTCTTTTTCTTATTAATAATATCAATATATATATTCATATTTATATATAGAAAATTTTACAAAATTATGTTGGTGCATACGGTTAAACTAGTAACTGTCCAACGGGTCACCTATATGGAATAAATTAGAAAAATTTATAGTAGCTCCATAAATCCCTTAGCTGTACAATATCTTAAATAAAAATTCAATAAAAAATATATTCCCTCTTTTCATAATTACCACAAATAACTAATTAAAATAGATTTCCAGGAATGAGGGTTTACACTCTCCCCAACTTATAAAAATTTTGTCCTCGAAATTAAAACTAAGCCACGGTAGAAAGTTTTAAGGATGGTAGAAGATATAAATTAGCAAAGTTAAATTTATACCTTAGTCAATGAATAGGTTCGAAACCTTAGCATTCTCTCTTATATTCTTACTCATCTCTTAGTGATGACACATTAATTCGAACCCCTAGTTCTTTCTCAAATACTACATTGTCATCCCTTGATTTGATATAGCCTCGATATCCTGCTCTGAGTTATCCTCACCCATCTTCAGTCGAGTTCTTCTCCACAGGCTCTGATCAAAGATTTTACTGATATATGTCGTCACATATATCTTAGCTCCGACCACTTCATCTCCTCTGAGTCTTCTCCTCCTCTGATGTCACCTTTGAGCTACGATTCATCACCATGACAACCTTTGCATTGTCGTTCTTCTCCGCTTGAGTCTTTTAGAGAGCTCTATCTCCTTGTAATCATTCACCATGAACCCCTCTCCTAAGTATTCCTTTGATGGACCTTATTCCTATACATGTGGCTTCCTTGTTCCTAATCGAAGGGGGGAGTAGGCCAACAAGAGGCGTAGAAATGCACTTTGGAACAATTATAAGGTGGCCAATAATGCAAGAAGTATAGGCTTGAAGCCAAGCAAGAGTTACAATACATGTGTCCTATTTCTTGTTTAGAGAACAATACATGTGTCTCCCTCTTTGTTTCAACTTCGTACTTAATTTATGGCGACTCCAAAGGCCAGAGTCTCCTATGAACCCCATATCTCTTGTTCCATGGCAAAGAGGCTTTGCACCTAGTGAGTGATAAAACTTTTGATCTCTCCTACTAATTTGTGATCAATATTAGTGTAGTTTATAAACAAGTTTTATACAGATAGTTATAAGAAGCAACTTGTGACTGATAAACCAAATCATATGTATGAGATTTGTGTTTGAATAGTTTTATGATTAGTATCATTATTATACTCTCATGTTTTATGATTCGTATCATTATTATACTACAACAAACAAGTAGTTTTATTATTACTATCATTATTATACTACAACAAACAATTTATAGGCAGGGCTGCTGAGGGTATGTCTTAAGTAATATCTGTTATCAATTATATTCTTTGTGAGTCATCTAATTCTTCCATTCTGCATTATTAAGGGTATGTCTTAAGTAATATCTGTTATCAATTATATTCTTTGTTTTCATCTATCTTACCAGATGGCAGCCAAGAGAGAGACACCTCCTACTTTTAAGGAGGAAGTGATGCCTCCTACTGTTAAGGTGGAAGTGATGCCTTATACTGTTAAGGAGGAAGAGATACCACTTGCTGTATCTCAGACGGGGAGTTCCAGTCACCCAGCACCTATAACAGCTGTATCTCAAACGGGGAGTTCTAGTCACCCAGCACCCATAGAGGAGATTGATCACATAGACGCTGTTTATGCGCAGTATCTGGGGGACTGGTATGTGCCCCAGCGTATTGGATATCCTCGAGATTGATACTGTGATGTTTCATATACTTTTATTGTGGTTATTGTGTGATTGTGATACTTATATATTATGCCCATTGTATGACTGTGATACTTATATATTATGCATTTTGTGTGACTGTGATACTTGTATTTTGTGTGTATTGTGTGACTGTGATATTTTATATTTTTTTGTGTTATTTCGAACGCCAAAAATTCAATGGAGGGTTGCTCCAGGTCTGCCTATAATATTTGTGTGTATTGTATGACTGTGATGCTTTTTATTCATATTAAATGATGTTAATTTACCAGTGTTGAGTGTTCCACCGAAGGGGTCGGCGAACCTAGAGAATTCAACGGAGGTATGCTCCGGGTCTATTTTTAATTACAAATTCATAAATTGCAGGAATAATAGTTTGAAAACAATTCAATTTTTTTCTGTAAAATTAGCGACGTATTTAGCGACGTTTAGACAAGTCGCTAACTACGTCGCTAATTAGCGACGTTAGTAAACGTCGTTACATACGTCGCTAAACGTCGCTAAATACGTCGCTGTACGTCCAAATTGCTGACATGACAATACTGCCAGGTCATTAAAGACGTCGCTGTCACGTCGCTATTGTCACGACCCGCACCCGGTTTAGGGGCACGAGTGCGTGGGTACGTCCAGCCTACGCCGCAGCATCGGCGGTAGAACGCTGTCAAGGTCTTGATACTATCTAACTAATGTCACGCAAGCATCCAATCTCCATTAGGAGGCACGGATGACACAAATAAGATGAACATATACTTAATCACAGGATTACAGCACGATAAGATTTCGAAACAGAAATTAAAATTAAACACAACACAAGTCCACAAGTAATAACTTAACTCAACAATATCCAAGAATCATCAAAAGGCCGGAGACAAATCCGGTACCAAATAGTCTACTTAAGAACTAACAATAATAATAATTCCGGCTAGACCTTCCAGAATCACAACTACTACCAAGTCTGCAGCTACTCACCATATGGTCCATAAAGTGTCGGACAGCGGTCCTCTAAGGCATAGTCTGGAAAAATATTTCCAGTCAGGAAGGAGCAAAGCAACACTCTCAAATAACAGTTCCATTAATTGATAATGTCTATAATACAATAAAACATGTCATGCTAGCTACTGAGAAGACAGTGAAATAAATGCAATGGCAATTAAAGAGAGGCAGGCAATGTAAAGAGACAGGCAATAGACAATATGATACAGTCAGTGCATGTATGAAAATGAAAGAACAAGGAACAGTATCATATACGGGTGATGTAGTATATGATTTAAAATAGGGAACTGTAATCTATTCTACGTGTTTGAAATAGTAGTTTCAAAATGTGATCGGCTTGGAAACATGTACGATAGCTACAAGGCCTGGCTAATCATGGGTGAAGAGCATGATTAACACTTACAATTTCTATACTACAATAAGAGGTTATGATCACATTTCTTACTAACTACTTCCCCGCCCCCAACTAGTACTGTGGATCCAACCATGACACGTCACGATACACGAGCAAGTCAAGTCTATCATGTACGATGTCTAAATATACATGTCGTGTACAATGTCAATACGATAATCAAGATAACATCTCATGACTGCAGATCCAAGCTATACTAGTCCGTGTAGCACAGTGTCAAAGATTCAGTTGTAACATTTCAAGATCATTGAACTTATAGCAATTATCAAGAATTGGAAATTATCAGAGAATGTACTTGCCTTGGGTCCTTAGCTGGCATTTATGGATGTCCTGTTCCAGAGTATCCCCTGGGTGAACCAACAGTCCTAAAGACATAACACAATATAACATTTGCATCAGAAGCTACGCTAACACACAGTCAAAACACTGGCCTTAGGGCCATGCCAGGCAGGGTACTAGTCACTAGGGTCACCTAGTAGATAGATACGTAATATACATATCTTAAATAACATATATACTTACAATATATCTATATATATCAAATTAACTACATATGCAAAATATATGTATATATATATCTATTAAAAATATGCTAAGGTTTTATACAAAATATATATACCAATATGAAAATATAACTCTACATATATACATTGATACCAGAATACGGTTATTTACATATTTGTTCATTTATACCAAAAATACGTTTTTACTTATTTATTCATTTATCATACATACTATAATTAATAAATAAAGAATATACATTTACATATATATTACTATATGAAAATAACCAATATATACACATATATATTCCAATTAGATATATTGAAAATACACTAAGTATATATATATTTTTATATACATATACCAAATTACATAATTACCTATTTATGCATTTATACCAAAATACATAATTACCTATTTATGCATTATACCAAAATACATACATATAGATATAATAATTATATTATAATATACAAAGTATATATATAAAATGCATAAATATACATATACAAAATAAATATATACTTATACATATATATATACTAATTATATACATTACATTAGGTGTTTAAATATTAATTAATAAATACTATACATATTTATGTATTTACAACATTAATTAGATAATAATATTTATATACATATACGTATATACGTATGTATATAAATATATACATACATATATATATCTATTTACCAAAATAAATTAAATACATGCACATACATTGATCATATATACCTATACATTAATATCTACAATACACATACATAATATATACAAATACATGTACATATTGCATATATTAGCTACATATATATATATATATATATATATATATATATATATATATATATATATATATATATATATATATATATATATATATGTGAAGAAGGAAATAGGGGGAGAGGGACTCACTGTTGGTTGCCGGCCGGAGCACAGGGGCCGCCGGACCGGAGTGCAGCAGAGGGGGAGCAGCTGGGGCTGACCGCCGGGGATCGGGCTGGAGCAGTCGCCTGCCGGGGAGCAGTCTCGGCCGGGGAGCAGTGGGGGACTCGGCCGGCTGGAGGAACTGTTCGCCGGAGGAGCAGCCGCCGGAGCACAGGGAGGAATGGATAGAGGGGCAGCCGTGCGGGTTGGAGTGAGGGCCGGAGCACAGGGAGCAAGGGCCGCCGGACGCCGCTTGGCCGGAAACAGTATGGGGAGAAGGTTGTGAACAGTGTTCAAGTTTTCCCCCCTATCTCTTTTGAAAATTTCAATGAAAGAAAAATTAAAGAAGAAGGAGGAAGGAAGAAAGAGAAGAAAAGAAGAAAAGAGAAGAAGAAAGGAAGAGGAGTTTCTTCCTACGTTGGAGGCTTGTGAGGAGGTGGGGGCTTGCTTAGGGATTAGGGTTTTCTAGGGAAATGTGTTGATGTGACAATATATAGGGAGAGAGGTTGGATGAAGGGTGAGGATTTGACCCCTAGAATGAGTGGCTCGGATTAAACATGAAGGAAAAATAATTCATGGAGGATGAGGGTGAGAGATTTAATTAAAATATTAGGTTCCATCATTGTTTAAACAATTGGGTGAGGCCACAAAATGCAAATTTACAATTTAGCCCCCTTAAATTTGGAAAATTGCACAAACACATAAAATGACAAAAATTTGGCGGGCGATTCGGGGTCCGGTGTTTTGTAGGGTCAGGGGCGCTGTAAGATTTGTGTGGGCTCAAATAACAGGGCACTAGAATTTAAATTGGGATTTCAGAATCAGTTAAAATAGTATCCTCAATTTAATTAGAAATAAATGCAAGTTGTGTTCCAAAATTAATTAGGAGTACATGGGGGCCAAAATCAGGTCAGGTCATCAATAGCAATAATGAAGAAGACTCAGAACAGAATATTACCCTAATTTGGGCCGCACGAAAATAGGTCAAGATTGCCTCCAATTTCAATTGGAACGCACAACGATACAAAAATAAGAATTTATTAAATAACGTCCGCGATAATTTTTGTGCGGCTAGAAATAATGTACAAAGAGCATAATTATGAGTTGCAAAAAATAGCAGAATGGAAGGCGGGCATGTCTAGGACAAGATTGTGAAATTTGTTGGAAGACAAAAGTCAGGATAGTGCTCCAAATATCGAAGCAAAGGCAATGCGCAAAATATTAAATAAAATACAATAATTAATTACACCTCCAATAAATTAATTCTAAAATAAAACAATTAACTTCAAAATTCCATAATTTCGACAGGTGCTCATCTACTGGCTTCTAGGTCAAGTCTACCAGCTAAAAAAAAAATGAACACTGCATCTAATACTATATTTAATTACACATCACACATAATTATTTAAATTAAAAATATTATCATGCAATTATATAATTGTAACTACAATAATATTAAATATTGCAAAAAGTCGAAAATACCCCTGTTTTCAGAATGTGGTAGTGACAGCTATATAAGTCGCTAATTAGCGACGTTTAGCGACGTTTGTTTACGTCGCTAATTAGTGACGCTGCGTCGCTAATCGTCGCTAATTTAGCGACACATTTAAGTCGCTAAAAAACGTCGGTATAGCGACGTTTAGCGACGTTTTTCCTTTCAGCGACGTGCTGATTTTCGACTTCTGTAAAACGTCGCTAATTACATCGCTAAACATGATTAGCGACATTTTTTTGTCATTTAGCGACGTTTTTTTACGTCGCTAATTTGACTTTTTCTGGTAGTGGGGAGCAGGGGCGGGGAGGGGGACTGAAGCGGTGGCGGGGAGGTGGGGGGAGTGGGCTCGACGGCGGCGGTTGTGGGGGGAGGGTGGAGCGGGGTCGACGACGGTGGTTGTGGAGGACGGTGGCGGGGAGGGAGGCGGGGCGAGAAGAGGGGAGCGGGGGCCTGCAGCAAGAAGAGGTGAAGAAGACGAGAGTGTTTTCGTACAAAAAAAAAAAGGTCAAACGAATTGACCTTTAGAAAAAGACAATTTTTATTAAAAATAAAAAACGTATATATTATAAAAATAATATAAAATATATACTGAATATAAATAAATAAAATGGAGTATAAAATTTTGGTACACCACTTCACTAAGGTACATTTTTTTCGCAAATGAGACATGTCAGACCAGTCAGAAACTCACGTGGATGGGTATTTTATTTTTGATATAACTATTACTTTGACGCTCGCAGTTATTATATATAGCCATTTGGCCTCATCCTTCTAGACTATAATTAATCGTCTAACGGTTGCAATTATGGTGCCTGGCCACATGGTCTTTTGCTTTTTCAGCAAAAGTTAATGAAGGAAAATCATGTTGGTCACCACCTATCTCACCCTACACCACATGGCATGAAAATTTCCCCTTCCCAATAGAATTGGTAGTCCCGCGTAAAAGGACAAATCGCATGGAAAGCAATTCCCGTGGAATGAAGCTTCAAGAAAGGTAAGCCTCACAGAAGAATATTTGTTGGGACACTCAAATTCTTATTCCGGACTATTCAATTTATTTTTTATTTTAATTATAAATTTATCATGAAAAAAAATAAGTTGAAAATAATTCAAGCAAAGAGTATAATTGTCAAAAAAAAAAAAAAAAAAATTAGGTCATTTTGTGTCTTTCTTTTCTCTGTCATTTTTCTTCCAAAATTTCTAAATCCAAACCCTAAAAATTATTGAAAAGGAGAATGGAGAATGTGGTCCCATCTCAAGTTGTACTTTCTTCCCAAAAAATCTCTAAATCCAAACTCTAAAATTATAGCTATATGGAGGACTTTTATAATGTTGTACTTTTGTATTGTACGTGGCTAATGCGTGAATTTTTTACATTCTTGACTCAAACTTGCTGAAAAAATTACAAAGTCAGAACTGTCAAAATTTTGACAGTCTTGACTCTATAAAGGACTGTCAAAATTTTGACAGTTCTACCTGAAACTTGTTAAAAAATTATAAAGTCAGGACTGTCAAAATTTTGACAGTCCTGACTATATGAAGGAGTCCTGACTCAAACTTGCTGAAAAAATTACAAAGTCAGGACTGTCAATATTTTGACAGTCCTGACTATTTTTGATAGTACTGACTCAAACTTGCTGAAAAAATTACAAAGTCAGGACTGTCAACATTTTGACAGTCGTGATTATATGCAGGACTATCAAATTTTTGACAGTACTACCTGAAACTTGTTGGAAAATTACAAATTTTTGAAAGTACTACCTGAAACTTGCTGGAAATAATATTACAACATTAAAAATTCTTTAGTCATAATTGTCAATAATATTACAACATTGAAAACAAAACATCTACACAATCACAAATATTCAAAAAGTCTACCGTCAACATTACAAAAACACAACTTCAAAAGAAACATCCATGCACATTCAAAATTGATACTGATACATCATCATCAGAAGAAGAAGAAGTGAAGAAGAAGAAGAACGGGTAACCGGTCTCTTAGAACGAGTTACAGTCTTCTTCGTTCCACGACTTCTAAGTGTCTCTGGTTCTTCTTCGTTCCACGACTTCTAAGCGTCTCTGGTTCTGCGATTGATACTGATTTTTCAATAACGTGGGCTCGCTGGCGTACCCTGCGCTTAGACGCAGTAGGTCGCTTTTTTTTTGCTCCAACTTCGATTTCCTTCTACTTTAGATTGCGACTATGAAGACCACTAAGAAATAATAATAAAAATATAGCGTTAAGAAAAAATAATAAAAAATATAGGACTATAGTAATTTCTACAGTCTTGTGTTCTTACAGGACTGTAGATATTTTCTACAGTCCTGTGTTCTTGTCACGCTCCAGTACCGGAATATGGAGACGGACATGGCCAGCTACCCTGTATAAGGTACTATACGTCATACGACGATCACGACTGTGTAAGAAAATGTGGTGCATAATACAATCAAGTCTCCTATGGTCAAGAACTTCTATGTCTCAATCATTAAAACAAGAAACAGTAAGCACAAAGCATATATGATAAGCAATAAGGTGTTCCAAACGCTTTCTCAAAATGTTCTGGAGTCCAACTGTGCAAAATAAGAAGCTGGAAGAGTAACATAAGTACATGACAGTGATCAGCTGTAGTCTGATTTAATATAATCATGTAAGAAAAACTAAAGTCCAGACGAGCCGGCTAACATGTGTCGGTGGCTAAACGCTCAAAAGAAGTAAATGTGCAAGACGAGCAGGGAAGAAGAAAACCCACTCGCTATCCCCTGCGACCATATTTCTGGTGCGCACCATGAGTTGGGGGAAAGAACACTGGATCCTCAGGTGCTGGCTCGAAACATGGCCATACAAAACCAGTGGGGTTAGACCCCAAATAGCAAGTACCACAAAGGAAGCATGAAATGGAGAAACAAACACCCAAGGACAATAATATGATAATAAGCTGAATAATACAATCCTAGCGCTAAGGCTTAACCCTACAACCAAAGAAGGACAAGGGTTGAACCATCACACTATGATAGTCCACTCCCCTAGGCTACTAGCTGAATAATATAATCACAACCAAATTTATTTCTTATATCGGCCAATAATTTGTACAGCTTGCTATTTTATGTAGTCTGAGGTTAACTCAGAATAATGTATAATAAGTATCCACAGATCACGCCAGTGTCGAACATGAGCTAACCGAACCAATATAATAAAACATGCACTTGCATGATGCACCAGTCCTCCGTAAGACCACTGCGCTAAAAATACGGTATTAGCGGTTCCATGTTCCTATATTGAAATAGTGGCTCGACATAATAATAATCAGATACTGCACTCTACTAAAGCAGATGATATACAGTATCTGTGGTGGCCAGCCCACAGCGCACTTTGAATGAATCTCTGTGGAAAGGTTCGTTGGCATGATCTCGGGATATCGTTCCCTCCAAATGTTACTACCACTTTTAGTTACCTAATTAGCCATATGTTGTGCTTGAAATCTTAAGGCGTGGTCACATGAGAATTTTCCTTAAGATGTCGTACAAAGTACGGGCACGCTAGATTCGAATCTAAGGAAGTCAAATCTGGATTCACCCGAGCGTGTATGCAATATTCAAACAATCAATATCCTAGCCACGCTTTGGTAGTTGACTCTCTTATTATGCCCGTACTAAAAAAATAATATATATTTATAATATCACACATTCAAGAATTTGGAGGCATTCTCGATGCACAACCCAATATAATTACTTAACACGTGATAGGATGTGTCGTACCTCGGCGCACATAAAATCATGAACAATAATCAGGCAATAGGGGTATCAGCACAGATACAGTATTCGAGTCCAATTACCAATTATACATTGGGTCATAAGAGTCAAGAAAATATTCAATCAAAACAAGCATGGCCGTATGGGTCTCTAGGACGCATGGGAAGTCCATGCCGCATGAAGTCACTTGGCCGCATGCTCAGGGTTAAAGTCTAATCCTTGGGACAAGTATTGAAGTGACAGTCAAATAAATAAAGTGTCAGTGATATGATATAAAGTGACTAATATGACTGAGGTGACAAGCCATAAAGTGTTCCAGGAAGAAAAGATAAAACTATAGAAATAAGTGTCAACGGTTCAGAGCCATGCGTCCAAGAAAATAGTGGCTGCATGCTCTCCAGGCCACATGAGTGTCGGTGCCGCATGGAGTTTAATTCCGCATGGAGTTCTCTCAGACTTAGTAAAATTCTCATTCGTTCAGCGAGTGAAAGCACAAGGTATTCAAGAACACTTGTGTAAATCAGCAATCATATGTCCAACAAGATGGACGTATGCTGTCAGTATGCGACAAGAGTTTAGGACGAGCTTAGGCCGCATTACCCTCTAGGGCCGCATGACACTCTCAGACGCATATGCTCACTGGCCGCATGGGAACTTCGTCTTCTCTAACAGTAGTTTTGGCTATGGCAAAAAAGCTCCAAACTAAAATCTTATTTTGTTCGTAAAAACCTTATTTTAAGTCCAAATCGGGTGAACCAAAAAGCCAGAAAGCTCTATCATGTAACAAAAATTGGTTTTCAAAGACACAAGTTTAATCGATCAAAAACTAGAAAAAATCATGAAACCCATAAAACCCTAAGTTTAGAAATGTAGATCTACACTAATCCATCCATCAAAACAGGAAACTCCAAGAACTAAAAGTGTTTAGAAACACATAATAAATATAATGGAACAATAAATGGAGAATTTCTCCATTTCTTATGCAAGATATACTTGACTATGGAAATGGGGAGGAAAAACTAAAGGAAGATGAGTAATGAAGAAGTGAAGAGAGAAAGAGAAAATGATGGGTTATATATAGTAGGGTTTGAGGGTTGAACCAAAGGTTCTCATGAGTTAAACCAACCCAAAAAATAAACCATGAACCAGATTAAATCAAAGAATGGGTCTACTCTCCATGAACATACAACCATGCTAAAAATAAAAATACGTTCCAAATACGTATATCGGAAACGGGGAGTGACATCTCTATCCACCTTAGAAAAAATTTGTCCTCGGAATTCAAATCCAAGCAATAGCTAGAGAGATCATGACAAGAACAATATAAATCTACTAGCAACTACACATTCAAACAATATCACCAAAACATAAAGGTGATCACTTGATCACAGAATCCAAGATATGAAGGCATAAGGTAGAATATATCTTCCGAATCGAATAGGTGCAGGTACCGAGATCGAATATCGTCCTCGCGCTCCCACATTGATTCTCCTATAGAGTGATGGACCCAAGCAACCCGGACAAGTAAAATAGTACGATTCTGGAGCACATTCTTCCTTCGGTCTAATATGGATACGGGTTGCTCCTCATAAGATAAGTCGGTATCAACGACTAATTCAGAGTGATCGAGGATATGACTCGGATCCAAAACATACCTACACAACTGAGACACATAAAATACATCGTGTACCTCACATAACGAAGGCGGAAGGGCAAAACGATAAGCAATATCTCCTACCCTCTTGAGAATATCGAACGGACATATGTATCTCGGACTAAGCTTTCCGTAAACCCTGAATCTAAATACTCTAAGGATAGGCAAAATCTACAAAAATACGTGGTCGTCGACACGAAACTCTAAAGGTCTATGATGTTGATCTGTTCAATGACGATGCATATCTTATGCAACCCATATTCTCTCTCTGATCTTCTTGACAACCTCTACTATCTACATGATCATTTCAGGGCCTAACATCTTTCGCTCACCAATATCGTCCCAAGCCAATGGTGATCTACACTTTTTACCGTATAGTGCCTCGAAATGTGCCATATGAATACTGGCCTGATAACTGTTGTTGTACGAGAATTCCACCAAGTGAAGGTAATTCTCCCAAGATCCACCAAGATCTAAGGTACAGGCTCGTAGCATATCTTGTAGGGTCTGGATGGTTCTCTCTGATTGTCCGTCTGTCAGGGGATGGTAAGCCATGCTGAATCTTAACTTGGTGCCTAAACTCTGATGCAAACTTTTTCAAAAATGTGAAGTGAATCGAGTATCTTGATCCGACAAGATACTTACTAGGACACCGTGTTGTCTCACTATCTATCGCATATACATTTTCGCTAATTGTTCTGTAGACTGTCCTACTCAAAAAGGAAGAAAGTGAGCTACTTTTGTGAGACGATCAACTATCACCCAAAATGCATCTCGACCAGTCGGCTGCAACAATCATGCCCATCTTTGTTGTTCTGCCTTCACTTTCTAACCCAGTTAGAAAGTCCATTGTGATGTGTTTCCACTTTCACTCTGGAATAGGAAGCGGCTGCAATAATCATACCCATCTTTGTTGTTCTGCCTTCACTTTTTAACATATCAGATATTCGCTACTGTCTTTGGAACTACGCACTTCCGCTACTGTCTTTGGAACTGGACAGTTCTCTACTGTCTCTACCTTCTTGGGATCAACTGATACTCCTGCTCTGGAAATAATGTATCCAAGAAAGGATATGAGATCCAGCCAAAACTCACACTTACTAAGATTTCCATATAACTGGTGCTCCCTCAAAGTTTGCAGTACTATCCTGAGATATTTTTCATGCTCCTCCTCACTATGAGAATATACCAGGATGTCATCGATGAATACTACCACAAATTGGTCTAAGTAGGGCATAAAAATACGGTTCATCAACTCCATGAATACAGTGGGAGCATTAGTCAGTCCGAATGACATAACTAAAAATTTATAATGCCCATATCATGACCTAAATGTTGTCTTTGGTATATCCTGCTCCCAGACTCGCACCTGATGATATCCTAATCATAAATATATCTTAGAGAAGACTTTTGCTCCACTTAACTGGTCAAACAAATCAGCAATCCTTGGTAATGGGTAATTATTCTTTACGGTCACTGTATTAAGCTGTATGTAATCCATACACAACCGCGTTGATCCACTTAGTCTTTACCAATACCGCTAGGGCTCCCCACAATGAGACACTGGTCCGAATAAACTTCTTTGCCTTTAGCTCTTTCACGTGACGATATAACTGATCAAGTTCTGATAGTGACATTGGGTACACCTTCTGGGATACTGATTCTACTCCTGGCAACAACTCTATACAGAACTCTACTGCTCTAACTAGGATAATCTGAGAAGGTCGTTGGGAAAGACGTCCATGAACTCTTTAACTATCTTGGGCAGCGGGTTTGCTTTCTTTGCTACTGTTGCGAATACTCCTTTGTGCTGGTCTCTTGATATTCTGCTAAGAAAAAACTCTTCTAGACCAGGAATTTAAAACAATACTCTACCCTCACGACAGTCTATATTCGCATGACTGTCTCTCAACCAATACATACCTAAGATAACATCAAAGTTATCCATAGAAAACTTGATCAACTTTGTATGTAATAAATGTCCATATACTACGACTGGACATGCTAGGCACACCCTACTAACTTCTACGATCCCATTGCCAGTGAGTATATTCAGCCTCGCTGACAATGCCTTAAACTTCAATCGAATACGTGTCACATATTATGCAGATATAAATGAGTACAAAGCTCCAGAATCAAATAATGCTATGGCAAAAAAGGTTGTAACAAAAATGTTACCTGCCACCATGTTGCCCGACGCTATTGCTTCCTCCAAAGATAGGGTGAGTGACTACCTTTGGCCTTGTTGAGCTCCCTGCTGCTATCTTTCTTGCAGTCGTGGTTGCGAACCCTGCTGATTCTGCTGTTGCTGCCTATAAAGCTTGGCCTACGTCGGCAACAGACGCTGAGCCAAAGGTTGTGCTGCTACTGTTGGTCCTCCTTGTTGTACTGGCCCTCCTAGCCTCTGCATCACTGGGAACATGGCAATCATGTGATTAGTGCTCCCATATCTCAAGCATAATTTGTTAGTTATCCTGCAAATATCCCGGGTATGACCTTCTTTGCCACAGTAGGTATAACCTGTCGGTGCTCCCCGTCGTTGTTGTTGCTTTTGTTGTTGCTGTTGCATCGGCCGCTGTTGCCTAGATGGTATTATCACTGTTGAAACTGCCACCCTCCGTGGTGCTGAATCATGTATACAAATGCCAGGTGATGGTGCTGACTTTCGGGGTACTGGTCCTCCCTAATTGTTCTGTCCATGAGGCCTCTTCTGATCTACTCTTCTTGATGCCATCCTTTGAGAAGTAAGCTTGACCCTCTTGGCTGCTATCAATACCGCCTCGAAGGTCTGGTAGACTGGCACCTCTACCATGTGCAATATCTCTAAGTGAAGTCCCTGCTGGAACCTCATTTCTCTC
This sequence comes from Iris macrosiphon, assembly GCA_036927795.1. Lineage (NCBI taxonomy): Eukaryota > Viridiplantae > Streptophyta > Magnoliopsida > Asparagales > Iridaceae > Iris > Iris macrosiphon. The sequence goes on along the minus strand of JAYESA010000006.1, from coordinate 61,162,895 downwards.
CCAAACTCTATTGCCACCATGGTTGAAGCAAATCTGCCAAGTCGACAAAATTCTGCCGCATAGTCGTCTACTGTCCTTCCAGCTTGCTTGAGGTTAATGAACCTTTGTTGTAACTCACACTGAGCCACAATCCTAAAGTACTTAGTCCTGAAATGGGTCCTAAAATCCTTCCATGAAATAGGACACCTCGGTCCTACCTCCATCGTAGCCCACCAATCTCTTGCCAGATCCTGGAGTTGTAGGCAAACTAGGTCAACTTGTTCCTCGACCGTAACTTTAGCCGCTGTCAGAATTGTCTCAATATCCTGGAGCTAATCGTCTGTCATGATTGTGCCCTCAGTGCCATCAAAATATTTTAGGTTCAATCTGCAAAATCTAATATATGCCCCAAAATCTGTTCTCCCACCTCTTTCTAGGACCGTCTGCAACCTTTGGTTCAACATGACATTATTTTCGTGCTGTTGGAGTTGTTGTTGCTAATGTTTTTATTGTTGTTGTTGTTGTTGTTGTTGTTGTTGCACCATCATCTGATGTTGTTGGGCATCTATCAATTCACGAATAATCTTTAACAAGCCGGGGTAACCAGTATTGCCGGCACTATGGGAGGTACGGGAATACTTGAAGCCTGCTGCTCTATCCCATTCATCGTGGGTTCAACTCAGATCCTTGGTTGGGGTTCCACAGGATTTTGTTTCACTAGAAACTTTGTCTCTCTTGTTGTTACAGCATCGGGGGAAGGAGAAGCCCTAGAGAAAAGCACAAAAAATATTAAGAACAGGACGAAAAGGAACAAGAATACAATCAATCTGAAAGAATTCAAGCTGAGTATCGAAGAGGACGAATTCATGATTTCAAGAAGGATCATGTTTGATTGAGACTCCTATGACCATGACACCCTACAAGTCTGAAGAAGAGACCTGTATGGGCCACCAATAAAACCTTGTCATGCCCTAGTACCGGAATACGAAAACGGACATGGACAACTACTCCATACAAGGTATTATACGCCGTACGGCGATAATGGCTATATAAGACAAGGGGATGTATGCTACAATCAAGTCTCCTATGGTCAAGAACTTCTATGTCTCAATCATTCAAACATGAAACAATAAGCACATAGCATATATGATAAGCAATAAGGCATCCCAAATGCTTTCTTAAAATATTTTAGAGTTCAGCTGTGCAAAATAAGAAGCTGGAATAGTAACATAAGTACATGACAGTGATCTACTGCAATCTAATTTAATAAAATCATGTAAGAAAAACTAAAGTCCAGATGAGCCGGCTAACAGGTGCCGGTGGCTAAACGCCCAAAAGAAGTAAATGTGCATAACGATCATGGAAGAAGAAAATCCACTCGCTATCCCCTGTGACCATATTCTTGGTGCATGCCATGAGTTAGAGGGAAGTGCGTTGGATCCTCAGATGCTCTCTCGAAACCTGGCCATGCAAAACCAGTGGACTTAGACCCCAAATAGCAAGTACCACAAAGAAAACACGAAAAGGAGAAACAAAAAACAAAGGACAACAATATAATAATACATAGGTTCAGTATCATAACTTAGGTCCATGGTATATCCTAGCTCTAAGGATCAACCCTACAACTAAATAAGGACAATGGTTGAACCATCACACTATGATAGTCCACTCCCCTAGGCTACTAGCTGAATAATACACTCACAATGAAATCTATTTCTTATATCGGCCAATCATTTGTACGGCTTGCTATTTTTTGGAGTCTGAGGTTATCTTAGAATAATGCATAATAATTATCCTCAGATCATGCCAGTGCCAAACATGAGCTAACCGAACTAATTTAATAAAATAGGTACTTGCAGGATGCACCAGTCCCCCGTAGGGCCACTACGTTAAAACACGGTATTAGCGGTTCCAGTGTTCCTATATTGAAACAGTGGTTGGCATAATAATAGTCATATACGATAATCTACTAAGGCAGATGATATACAGTATCTGTGGTGGCCAGCCCACAGTGCACTTAGAATGAATCTCTATGGAAATGTTCGTTGGCATGATCTCGGGATACCGTTTCCTCCAAATGTTACTACCACTTTTAGTTACCTAATTAGTCCTATGTTGTGCTTGAAATCTCAAGGCGTGGTCACATGAGAATTTTTCTTAAGATGTCGTACAAAGTACGGACATGCTACATACGAATCCATGGAAGTCAAATATGGATTCACCTGAGCGTGTATGCAACATTCATACAATTAATATCCTAACCATACTTTGGTAGTTGACTCTCTTATTATGCCCGTGCTGGGAAAAAATATTTATAATATCACACGTTTAGGAATTTGGAGGCATTCTCGATGCACAACCCAAATATAATCACTTAACACGTGACATGATCTGTCGTACCTCGGCGCACATAAAATTATAAACAATAATAAGGTATTAGGGGTATCAGCACGGATATAGTATTCGAGTCTAATTACCAATTATTTATTGGGTCACAAGAGTAAAGAAAATATTGAATCAAAATAAGCAGGGCCGCATGGGTCTCTAGGCCGCATGGGAAGTCCAGGCCGCATGAAGTCAATTGGCCGCATGCTTAGGGTTAAAGTCTAGTCCTGGGGACAAGTATTGAAGTGGTAGTTAAATAAATAAAGTGTCAGTGATGTGACATAAAGTGACTGATATGACTGATATGACAAGCCACAAAGTGTGTCAGAAAGAAAAGACAAAAATATAGAAATAAGTGCCAATGGTTCAGAGCCATACGTCCAAGAAAATAGTGGCTGCATGCTCTCCAGGCCACATGAGTGTCGGTTCCGCATGGAGTTCTCTCAGACTTAGCAAAATTCTTATTCGTTCACCGAGTGAAAGCACAAGGTGTTCAAGGATACTTGTGTAAATCAGTAGTCATGCGTCTAACAAGATGGATTCATGCTGTCAGTATACGGCAAGAATTTAGGCCGCATAATCCTCTCGGGCCGCATGACACTCTCAGCCGCATATGCTCAATGGCCGCATGGGAATTTTGTCTTTTCTAACAGCAGGTTCGACCATGGCAAAAAGTTCCAAAAACTGTAATCTTATTTTGTTCATAAAACCTCATTTTAAGTCCAAATCGGGTGAACCAAAAGCCAAAATGCTCTAAATTGAAAGCTCTATAATGTAGCAAAAATTGGTTCTTAAAGACACAAGTTTAATAGATCAAAACCAAGAAAAACTCATAAAATCCATAAAATTCTAAGTTTATAAATGTAGATCTACAATAATCCATCCATCAAAACAGAAAACTGCAAGAACTAAAAGTGCTTAGAAACACATAATAAACATAATAGAACAATAATATGTAGCATTTCTTCATTTTTTATGTAAGGTGTACTTGCCTATGGAATGGGGAAGAAAAACTAAAGGAATAGGAGTAATGAAGAAGTGAAGAGAGAAATAAAATGATGGATTATATATGGTAGAGTTTGAGGGTTGAACCAAAGGTTCTCATGAGTTGAACCAAACCACAAAATAAATAATGAACCAGGTTAAACCAAAGAATGGGTTTAGTCTTCATGCATATGCATCCATGCTAAAAATAAAAATACGTTCCAAATACGTATATCGGGAATGGAAAAGTGTTCTTCAGGCCCGAGTATAAGACCCCTCATTCCTAAAACCTTAAAATCTACAAATTAATTTGTACGTAAACATACATTATTGTTATATACTTCTATTAAATCATTTATTACATTGATTATAAGAAATTTGCGTTCATAAAATAAGAATTAGAAAAAATCTTTGAGAATGAGAAGAAAAATTAAAGAAATTAAAGAGCAAATTTGTACTTTGATTGTGAATCTTTTTTGGGTGCCATCTCAAAAAAGAAATCTTCAAATCTTGGGGAGAATATAAAGTTTTGTTTGGATAAAGAAGTTTGGGAGAGAAGAGAGGGTTTTTGGATGAAGAAGGTTGGAAGAGAAGAGAGAATTTTTGGTTGGAAGAGTGTGTAGAGAAGAGATAGTTTTTTTTTATTGCCCCGAGTAAGAATTCATCTCTACCTGGTTGTCTCCGAATAGTGGATAGTACCGAATAAGAATATGAGTGCCCCGATAAAAATTTCTCACAGAAGGATGCCTTGCAGAATGATGTTTCAACAAAGACCCAAGCCTTATGGAAAACTATCTCATGGAATAAAACTTCAAGCTAACCTCGTAGAATTCCACAACATTATAAAATTATGCCACATGAGAGAGAGAGAGAGAGAGAGAGAGAGAGAGAGAGATAGAGATAGAAAAACTTGTCAAAATTATCAACACACAATTTATTGACAGTTTCGTTAATTTGTTATTGTGTGATTGGCTGATAATTCTAACGAAACCAACATCCTGTATTGTCAAGTCAACAACACAATTAGCTCACAACTCTGCCGAAATAGACAACCCACATTATTAGAAAACAAACAGCTTTAGTGGCTAATCTTTTACCTAATGTCATATAATTTAATAACCCTCGAGCAACCTACACCACATATCTCAATGCTAGTGACATGATGCATAGAGGACAATATGTAGAGCACCAAAGGTGTCCAACTCACAACATCCTATAATTTTGTAAGACCAGACATATTCCTTCATTTTTCCTATAAACAGGACATTATAAGTGGTTGGAAATCATATTGTCTAAGTGTAATTGAGCATTGAGAGAGAGAGAGAGACCTCCTTGTCCTAGAAAACTTTACGCAACCTGCATTGCCCACTTTGCCCTCTCCACGAGAGCTCCAAGGTGTTTTCCTCATGTCTACTACGTCCGTGCAACCTTTCGTAGATGCACAGTTGAAGAAGCTAAGGTTCCCTTCAAACGTAGAATTTTTGAGTTGTCATATCTATGTAGGAGACACCAAGTGAAATATTATCATGTCTTTATCATGAGCAATAAGACAAGTTTCATATCGTCAGAACAACAAAGTGATTGCTTACTGATTAACCCTCTATCGTCACACTTTTCTAGAATCTAAACTCATAAAAGGATTCATTTATTGTATTTGTATACCAAACAATTGTAATACCGAAAGATTCTTTTTAAAAAATTAATATTTTCTTTGAAATAATTGTATTCTTTTACTCTTCGATGGAAAAAAACAAAAGTGTTGGGAACCAAAACATCATCCCTCTTTCGATCTTGGAGCCCAATTTAAAGAATCATCGTTCTGACCTTCAATGTACTATACATAATGACATCCTTCTATACTTAGTTTTGAACCGAGTTATACAAGTTCAAGGTTGGTCATCCTACCTTGATGATGATGTACTCCTAGCTCGCAAAACTACCTTACGTATCGAGATAAGTCTATATTTTACTTTGAGAAGAGTTGGTATGACCAACAAGCTACATGGTAAAGATCTAGGCAAACTACTGGATGTTCTCCCTTGCCCTTGAACAAGAGATTGGATAAGGTTTATCTTTTCTTCTCTTAGATATTGGTCAATCTTTATCGCGGATATTGTGTTCCGAGTAATTGTAGTCTCGAAGTTTATTTCTTGGGTACCTCTTAATGTGATGGCGTATGCATTATAGTAGATATATGAATAACTTTATTAATGTTCTTGGAAAGCCTTGGTTTACCTTTGGTATCTTAAATTGATACAATAATAAAATCCTTTTTGAGTTTTGATCTAGTAGATGTTAATACAAAATTATATGGTCTTGAATATGGAATGGTTTGTAAGTTAAACAAATTATTCTTACATACTTTTAGGTGTAAAATATATTACAGTCTCTATACTTTCTAACTTTCTAGAAATTATTGCTAAATTACTTTGTCTATATATAAGCTTTATGGATCGATCAACTAGTCATATTCTATTTTTTTTTCTAGAGCGAGATTGGTCTTCTAAAGCCCCATAAACTAAGCATGCCCTTTGGATTCATAAATATTTTAGGCGAATTTAATTGTCATGGTGACGACGACAGTATCGTTGACAAGATCTGGACTAGGAAGAAAGTTGAAGCGTAACAGCAATAGATACTTAAGGGTTTCCTTTTTTACTAGTCCGTAAAACTTTTAGAGTGGAAGTAATTTCCAAGCTATATTCTATAAACTTTTAATGTGATTAAATTTAATTGTCCAATTTTACTCTGTATTTTGATCTACTTAAAAAAAATCTAACGTGACCTAATATCTTGAATCTTTTTTGGTATTGAGATTCTTTAAGAGTTGAGGTTGAAATGATAATTTAGTTTGGTATTTGATTTGAATAGATCCATATCTTTCTCTAAGGCCTTGTTTGGTTCGCGGAATCATGGACATGGAAAAGGAAAGTCATTTCTTTCCTATGTTTGGAAACCAAAGAAAAGAAGAAGGAAAGGAAACTGATTTCCAATGGAAAGAAAAATTAAAGGAAAATTGGTTCCTCCCATCCACTAAGGATTTACTTTGCCACCTTAGGGATTCACTTTTCCTCCAAATTTTCTTGGACTTTCCAAACACTGAAAAGGAAAGTTGATTGGAATTATAATTTTTGAAAGGGAAAGAAATAGCAAGGAATTGATTTCCTTTCCTTTTCTTTCCGCGAACTAAAGGAGGCCTAATAGTATAAATCTATTTCCTTAAAGAAGAAACATTAAATGCATGCATGTTCATTGCTTTGGCAGCAATACTATTTCCGAATAGAGGATTCAATTTCTCGATAGAATCTATTCACCAAAATGTCTTTGAGGAATTTTTGTTTCTTTTCTTTTCTTAAACAGTGATTGGTGTGTAGAAGTAAAGTTGGGCTACAATCTTTACTCTCATAATAATGCTTGGAAATGGCTTAATTTGAGCCGTATAAGCCATTTGTAAATCCTTAATAATTTATTAAAAAAATAATATTACGTAAAAATTGTTGAAAAAATAAATTCGTTATAAATAATACTATGGGGAAGCGAACCTAACCAACCAAGGAGAATGCCTCCCACCTTAACCACATAAGCTAGAAGTGGTATTTGGCTATAGTTAAAATATTACATAATTAAATAATTAGTTAAAATTTAGTTATTCACTACAAGAAAAATGATGTTTCTTGACGGTCGATTTCTTGATGGATGCGTAAAACCTTCAAAGAAAGCCATTATCTTGACGGTTTTAGACATACGTCAAGAAAATACCCTTTTTTGTGTTATCTAAGAAAATTTGACTATATTACTCGACGATTTTAGATGAACCGTCAAGAAAACCATTTGATTTATTGACAGTTTGTTGATAACCGTCAAGTAAAGTATGTGCGAAAAAATTACCGAGCATATTTCAGTTGCCATTATTGTAATTTTTTTGAAACTTTTTTAATTGGAGAATGTATCTTGACGGTTGACCACTTTGATCGAGGAACCCCCTCTCTTTAACAAAACTCCTCTCCCTTGAATCCCTCTTGATCTTGAGAGAGCAAACCCCTCTCCCTCGTCCATCATAGAAAGCCTCTCCCTCCTCCCGGCCTAGGAGCCCCGGCGGCCCCTCAAACTCCTCTCTCTCCTCCATCAGTGAAACCCTCTCCCTCCTCATGACCTAGGACCCCGAGTCCCGACGGCCCCTTGAAACCCCTCTCCCTTGTCTCCAGTCATCTCCATTAGAGAAATCCCTCTTCCTCCTCCCGACCTAGGGCCCCGACAGCCTACGAGACCCCTCTCGACACTAACAGAGTAAACCCTCTCGCCTTCGATCTTCACCATGCGGTAACTTCGATCCTTCGAGACCCACTTTAATAACAAGTTCAGCGTCAACCTCGCCGACGATCTCTATGCCGAGGGCAGCAGGACCTCTCCCTCCTCGATGGGGTCAACCTCATATATCCCTTCGTCGGGTGCTTCATCGGCTTCGTCTCGGGAACCGCTCATCGATAGTTGCGGTTAGGGTTTATTGTTGGGAACCGCCTTCGCCAAGAAGCTCCAAAGTAAATTCTTTGTTCTCCACCTTCCGTCTTCGAACCCCAGATGCATCCGGATATGTACTCCTCCTGGAAGAACCTCCAGCGGAGCCTGTCTGAGTTCGTAAGGGTCCCTAGATGGCCTCCGTCTAACATGGACATCTAGCAGGTTTTCAGTTCTTGATCTTGAGTTTGTGAGGGTTTTTTATTTTGGTTAGGTTTATACTTCTCGTTTCTTTCCTTGATCTGTTTGGTAAATTTTTACCTGGTTAGTGATCTTGAGTTTATTAATTTTTGTGCATTTGATAAGGATCAATGGAGGTACTTCTATTGACAATTAAATTTTTTTAGGGTAATTTTAAGTGATTTCTTGTTTTTTGGTTGTGCATGATCGGTAGTTGCCTATTTGTGATTGTTGGATTTTATTTGAGTGCCAGCGTGGTAGGAGTTTTGTTAAGATCTGCATACAAGATTTTACTGAGATGGACAGAAACTCATTTTGGATTAGTGTAGTTCGGAGTGTCCTTGTCGTATCGTGTCCAAGAAAAAGCATAAAAGAAAATAGCACGACAATCGCTATAATTACTCAGTTTCAGCCCATCCACCACATGTTCGTGGAAAAGTATAATAGGAAACCAAATATTAAAATTTTGTATCCTTGTTCAAGATTGATCCTTAATACCACGCTCATCATTGGTGGTGGTTGACACGATATGAAATGGACACCACTATTTTTGGAATCATAACTCTTGTTCTATATCAAACTTTCTTTTTTATACAATGGATGGAAAATTTAGGATTTTTTTATGATACCTTCATTTTGAGTCTTTATTAACTCTTATACCGAGTACTTGGTCGTACCATGAATTTTCTTGCCACTTTGTCAATATAAACCTGGCATCCCTTCCCTCTGAACTACATCTATCAACAACAGTCGGTACAAAAAATAAAATTGGAGTGACATTGCTCACTTTCATACTATTCTCTTTTTCATTCCCCGCTTGCTCCGTAGTTATGATGCTAGTCCAGCCAGCTGGAAAGCATGTCTAAAAATATATGCATTTAAAAACTTTCTTTAATTGTATTCAACAAGCACAAATAACTATTGTCCTAACAACTGGTAAATAGGATGTTAATAAATCTAAATACAATATATATGTAGAAGTGAGTATATAGAAGTAAAGTGTGGTATCAGTTGGAAAGCATAGGCGAGTAAAAGTGGCCAATCAGATTTTTGGCATCCATATAGTTTGGATTACTTGTCAAAGTTCAAGCCAAAACTAAAGGCTAAAGTTTCCTTAAAAATGAAGCTTTTGTAGATTCTCTACATTGTCAATATGAGTACCAAATGTTGGAGATAGTCAAAAAAGAAAATACACTTCAATAATACGTATTGGACACAACACAAATACTTCAAAATAAAATAGGAAAATTTTGACATTTGCCTATTGTAGAGAATGGTGAGGTCATTGCTTTACTTGATATAACAAAGTCCCTTTATGATGCCATCGCCAGATTCGAGAGAGCAGCAGAGAAAGGAAAGGCTACTGCAGCTGCTGTTGAAGGTGTCGGAAAGCAGTGGGGAGCATCAATATTTGGTATCATACAATTGAATGTGTTCGGGTAGAATATTTCAAGGCAATTATTCTTCATCTAATTCCTTTATTTATCTTTTTCATTTGAGTTTCTCAATTATTAATTGAAGTATTCGTGTTTCTTTTATCTTTATATTTTAAATTTTGGGTGTCGTTTCTTCACAAAACTGTTTATAGCTCTTTTTTACAATACTTTTATTATAATTCGTTGACTTAATACTTATTGCATATTTTTAGACATAGATAACTAGTAATCTTTTTCTTATGGCTAGAAAATGATGATATCTAATACTATGTTCAGGAATCACCTAAGGTACTTTTTCTTACTTTTGTTATGCTTATTCAAATTAAAGTTCAACATAAAAGTTTTATTAAGTGTCAAACCAGATATCAGATACTCTGTTCAGGAATCACTAAAGATACAAGAATGACAATACTAATATTCATAAATGGTGATATCAATACCATATACCTGATCTCAAATTCATACCAAATGGCTCATAATGCTTTCCGACACCTTCAAAAGCAGCACATACCTTCATTCCCATACTTTTGCCCCCACCCTCCCGCTTCCCACATTCAAGCACACTGTCTTTATAGAAATGAGAGGAGTGAATTTCTTTTTCATGATTTTTTTTGTTTAGATTTTAAGTTTTCTTAGCTAACTTGAATAGGTTCTTCTTATTTTATATTCATGAGTTAGAAATAGGTTCTTGTCAAAATTCGAAATTATAGTTGTGGATATCTAGAACTTTACTTCTTACCCTTTAATTAGTTTTTTTATTTTAACAAATTAAAATGGATTAATTTTGAGTTAAAATTAACCTGTTTTGTTGGGTTAACATAGGTATCAAAAAGGTCTTGCACCATTCAGTTAACAGTTTCAAAGGTACTGAAAACATAATTAAAATTTGAGGAAGAAATTTGAACTAAAATAAAGTTTAGGATATTTAAGTGATTAAAGGCCAAAGTTCAGGTTATTTTAGTGTAAATTGGCCTTCATAAATTAATATAGTTATTCAATTTTTAGATAAAACTTGTGTAGTTAGTGTAGATTTAGCTTGCATTATTTTTTAGCAATGTTATTATTTTTTACATAAAATTGTTTTATAGGATATAATCATACAAATAGTTTGATTTTGCATTGTCTGTATGGTAAAAGTGTTGCGTCAAGTTTGAGTCATCACTCATCATACCACTTATTTTTCTACGAGGTCATCATACCGCTAATTTTCCTATGTTTTAGTTTACTTTCCAGTTTGGCAAAAGCTTGAAGAAAAGAATCAGGATTTTTTTCAGGCATATCATGTCAGGCTGATGCTTAAGAATTAAATATCAATTTTTAATAAGCTCGTGGATAAATAAGTCGATCTCATGCATAAAATAGGTCCATATGGAGTTGCCTCTGTACCTATTTCCAATGGTTCGAGTTCTTCCACAAGTATGAATTCTTCCACCTTTTGAATATTTTTATTAAATATTGATCCATCAATTTGTTTTGTTCCTCTATTTGAACCTTTCTGTTATTATCTAATCTATGACATTCTTAATGATGTTAGTTTATTGTTCATTAGGAGCTCTTAGGCTGTGTTTGTTTTGATGGAAAGTGAGGGGAAGGAATATAAAATGAAAGTACTTCTTGTAGAAAATTATTCCCATTTACATCATTTAGGTAGGATTAAGTTTTATTTTCCTTTCCTTTTCTTCACTTTCTTAGCAAACAAACACCAACCTTAAGTTAGATGCTAATATTAGTCAAGTCATTTAAGCATCTGTATTTTGGGTAATTTAGATGATGTGCCAGATATGGACTAAATTTAATTTTCTTGTTTTTGTTTCTAACAGAACTTTTCAGTGATAAAAATTGTTCAATATTTAGATTACTAAATCATTATGTTGATGTCAGCACCTTTATAAGGTAAGAAGTTACTTGCATTAAAATTTTAAATTATTACTTTTAGTAACATAATAGTCTTTTACTAATATATTTTCTCTTTTCATTAAATAAAAACTAAATGCTAGGTCCATAGCTGACATCATGTGTTCTTTCACATTTGAAAATCTTAATGCATGCAAGGAGAGGTCAAACTTTGAATACTGGAGTTAACTCTTTAGACTTTTAATTTCTTTTAATAAACCAAATGATACACGAGTCAGTAACTACACCACACTATTGAATATGAAGCTTAAACTACAAGGAGAATCACCCAGTACAGTGGCATTTAGCAAGGATGTAAGATTTTTCAGTTATGAAATTGGCAGAGTTATCAAGTCTGATATAATTAAGTATAAGATGTAATAGATAATTTTTCTACATAGTTCTAAATATAATTAAGTATTTTCTCGTCTTTTCATAGACTGACAGAAAGTTTTTTGGTTGGAGGAACCTTGCCCCCTAATTAATGTCTATTGACAAATATGGCATTTATACACCAGCTAGATAGAATCCAACTAACAACCATCTATAATGTTATTATACATAGTATCATAAATACCTAGACTTTTATCTATTTGTTAATTAAATCATCAGGTAACAATGGTAGGATTATAATACTTGAAGTTGGTTGTTACCCTGCCTCCTGCTGGGTCCATATCTAGTTTATATGTATAATTATTAGAGGTTGTTCGACACCCCTTATAGGTCCATCTAACTAAACCACTAGAAGTAGTGTATGCAGATGAAAGAATCCTAGAGTCATCTGTCTTGAAAAGAAATTTAATATTGAAACAACTACAAGAAAGAGCATGTGAGATGCAATCCACGTACGTCTATTGAAAAAGCATATACGCTAAGCTCTGAGCACAATATTAGCTAGCTTGACATAAAACTATTGTTCAGTATAAATCTACATAACCATGAGTTTTATTATTAGTTATTACGTGTTCGAGTTGGTCTTGTTGCCTGGTTCTCGCTCAAGAACATCAGATCTTCGTCAGAGATTTGTAGCTCACCCTCGAGCAAATCGAGATTATGCTAGTACATCATCATAATAAGTACTTTATTTACTGTTATTGTTTTAATATTGTATAATTTTTTATTAAGAGATTTCATAAGTGTTCAGTCTAGAGCTGGGTGCCAGTTAATCATGTTACAACTTGAGATATGGTTCACAATTATAATTTTTTTGTTAATATTTTATATGCTCCACATAACTGGATTTTATTTGGACGTCAGTGAAGATCATATAAGGAATGAATTAATTATTATGAGGGACAATAGTGTGCACTTTTTTTATTTGTTGTCTTTAACCGATGCATGATACACATGCCTGAATTTGTTGTCTTTATCCTCCTTTGCTGCAATTATTTATGTCAACTTTCTTGTCAAGGGGATCTCTATGCATACTAGATTTAAACTCGGTTGATTCAAAATATTGTTATTCTTAATTTTAATAACTCTTTCTTGTTTAAACTATTTGGTGAAGTACTGGCTAACAAGTTTAGCTAATTATTTTCACTAGGAATGAGTTATTTATGCTCACCGATGATTATTCTTCTTGATGATGAGGCATATGCATTTTGGTGCTTTGAGCATTTGATGAACATATTGGCACATTACTTTCTCCTATATTTTCTCATATATACTGTTAATTCTATATTTCTGCAGAACTTACCAACAAATATCTAGATATTCTGTGTAATGGATAGCTTGTTAGAGAAATCAAAGACTAAAATTGAAGCTAAGCTTTCCTGGCAGTTGGATACTCATGTCTTCTAATCAGTGTTTCCACAACATAGGACACTGGGGTCAAGTGCCTGGGTGTCCACGTGAAGCTTCCAAGAAGCTGCCACGACAACAAGGCTATATCATGTAAAGGTGCATGCAATATGCAAATTTATTTTCTTATTCCTTCACTTGCCATTTATGTTTTTCACACAATATCAAATAATCTACCAATAAAGGACTATTAACAGCTCATGTTCAAAGAAAACAAATATAACACAATATGATTTGGACATAGGACATTGATCTGCTACTAGGAATCCGTGTTATCAAAGGATTTCCTGCGATTATTTCTAGTATGGAATGAGTCAGTCATCCACTTTGAATCTAATCACTAATAAAAAAAATTCAAAATAAAAAACATCTCCTGGATAAGCTTCACGACCAGGAGGTCTTCTTAATAGAAGAGACATTTGGCGATAAGCTTGCGCCTATTTGGTTGTCATACCCTAAAGCATTTTGGAGTATCAACACGCTATGTCTGATACATGTTTGACATGATGGGACACGGAGACGACATGTTATTTTGAAGTATTATGTGCTTAAATACTTCATTATTGTACTAGTTTAATCATTGGATCAACTAAAATTTGCTACGAAGAGGCAAAAAATATTTATATTTTCTCAGGGCCTCTCTCTCTCTTTTGACATATCTGCCAAATCCGACAAATTGGAAATTTTGGACTTAACAATTTTCTCTTTAACTTGAAGATCTTCACTTACTACTTCACTTTGCTGCTTGACAGTTAGATTTAGTTATAGAAATATTAGTAATAAATAGTTTTCTTTAGTACGCTACGAAGGTTCCTGGGTGCGCTTCGAAGGTTCCTGAAAGTTGGGCTTCGAAGGTTCCCGGGTGCGCTACGAAGGTTCCTAGAAGTTTCTTACACACCACAACGCTTGAGCCCTACCTTTTCTGCACCAAAACTTGAGAGGCCGTTGGGGTCCATGATTATGCATATATTAAAACTAATTTGAAATTGTTTGCCATTTAATTCCTTATATAGGCTAGTATCTTGTATAATGCAGTTGTTCGAAGGGAGTAGAGTGTATAGCGGTATCAAGTATGTGAATTTATAGGTACAGAACCTAGGTACAACAGAACTTACTAATAGAGTAGGTATATCAATATAGAAGTGTGAGAGTTTCCATGTGTAAGTGCTACTTGTGTGCACTAATATATATATATGTGTATGTGTGTGTATAAATTTGGGATGTACAGAACAGGAGAACTGGTATTCAGGTGTACAGTTGGTTAATTCAGATATAGGTGTGTCTGGTGTCCGCATTTGTATGCACTGCATGTTGGGGCTGATTTCTTTAGGTTTGTGTGAGTATAGGTGCACTCATAAATGTGTAAATGTATATCCTGTAGATAGGTGTAGGTGTTTTAGTATCAATCCCTATGCACAACAATGTAGGATTGGGGATGCCATAGACCCGGTGTATCAGAAAGTGCATCCAATGTGTAGATAAAAAATTCAGAAACTGTGGTTGAGGTGTGTGTATTAGTGTTTCAAACATAAGAGAATGTACATGATCATATGTGGGTATTGGATCCTGTAGCAGAGAGGAGAGTGTTGTGTTATATGTCAGTGAAAGTATAGTTTAGTGTGCAAGTGTGTGCACATGAGTACACTGGGTTGTGTCTCTAGGTGTCCTTCTGTAATAGGATATAGATGTGTGCAAGTGTGGTGCATGACAGTTTCTGAAATATATTAGAGTGTATTAGGTGATCAGTGTAGGTTTCTAGGTTGGTGTTTGAGTGTGTTTAGTATGGGTATCAGATAGTTGTAAACAAGGTGTTGAATTAGTTGTAATCAAGTGTTAGTAAGATGAATACTAGTAAGTGTGTGTGTAATGAGTGATTAAAGGGAAACCTCAACAAGATTAGGCTTGGAAACACACAAATTCTTGTGTATATCAATTACAAATTATTGTATGAGTGTTAAAGGCTTTGAGTCTTGGTGTTAAGATAAGGAAAGCTTAACTTGTGTCCAGGTATCAGTAAGAGAAATTTTCTTTATGAATATCATTTTGTGCACCAGGTGTTTAATAGAAATTAGAGTACTAGATAGTATAGTATTATGTGTGTGTGCACCTATTCATGTGTGTGAGGGGTTCCTGGAAATGCAGCAGCAACATATGCAGCATTTCCTGCAGTAGGTAAGTGCCATGAGTGAGTATCCTAGTGGATGTTTAAGTGTGGGTACCCTATAGGAGTGTATTCTAGTATGCACAGGGTATAGAGTACTTAGTTTTTATATTTCCTGTTTATCTATTTCTGTTTATTCTTTCAGAACCTCAATCGCTCCAGTTCTACTTCTAGTTTTCAGTGTACCAGATCGTCTTGTACGGATTTAAATGCCTAATTGGTAATCAATCACTACAGAAATTATCTTTCAACCATTTTGAAAATAAAAGGACACCTGACCAGTTAGAAACAAAAATAAATAGGAACATATCAGGGTAGAGTGACATGAGGGTGTCCAAGTGTAGGGATGTCTCTGGGCTATTGTTGTTAACATATATATATATATATATATATATATATATATATATGTATCATGGTGTTGTAAGGGAAAAAACTGGAAACCAGTGAGGGTATGTATTGGGTGTCTAGTATATTATGTGTCAAGTGTGTTTAAATGTCAAGGTATTTGGATATGTGTATCCAAGATACAAGTGAATGTCTCAAGTGTCAAGTCTAGAAGTTGGTATCATGTGATATTTGAAAATATATTGAGATAGCTGAATATATGAGATAAGTTAAGTTATAGATACAAGTTATCCACATAGGTAAATAAGGATAGGGTAAATTGACATGAGATATAGGTACCACAAGTAGGTAATAAGTGAACCATGTACATGCTGTCAGGGTGGTTACTCATTGATTCTACTACAAAAATAGCTCAAATTAGCGACGTTGAAAAGGTATATACTTGCCATCGACCTCTATTAAGATTTTTTATTCTTAGTACGATTACCTAGAAAGTATTGACACCCCAAAACATATAACTTTTGCAGGTTGTGTTTGTTTAAGACACAATATAAACACTCCAAAAGATAATGGGCCCCACCATGGTTGGTGTTGTCTGTGTCAATGTATCCATTATGATATTGATTCTTATTTATGTCGTAGAACATAGCTGATTACTTTCTTTTTTCCTATGTTGAAAGAATATGGACAAGGATATGAACACGATGTGGATACATGATACGAGAATTGTCATATAGGTACAAAGTAGTTACCTATGTCGCATAAGGACACAAACACGTGTATGGACACCACATGGATACAGATACTATTTTATCGTGTCTGTGCAACATAGTTATTTTATGTTCAATGAATATTAGATAATTAATACTAGATGCCCATTCTTTATAAATTTTATGTGAAACCAACCTCTTTTATTTGGATTTGTACTTGTAACCTAAGCTTCTTATATAATCTAAAGCAAGTGATTCAAATTCATTAAACTTGACATCTAATTATTTTTTCTCGGCAGTATCGAAAACCTGCAATGCTGGCTCTTGATATTGTGGTATCTTAGATGTAATTGTATCATTATTTACTCTTATATCAGTCTCCTCTTCAGTTTGATGTAAAAAAAAAAAATCTATCTTAAAGGAGCATAGATTAGATAATTGCATAAGGTTGTATGATTATCAATCTTCAAATTATTTATATCTTTAGATTTTTTTAATTTTAGACCAACCTGAAGACTTTTTTTCTTCTTATATTTTCTTTGAAATACGAGAAAGACTAGAGGAGCTTAGTGAAGTTGAGAAAAATCCAAAGTAAAATTTCTTCTTTCTCATACATGTGAACATACTTGACTTTTATTTTGCCACATTGCTTAAGATATATTATTTTCATTCCCCCTCAATCATCCTTAGTGACTTTATGAGATTGAAGATAAAATTAAAGGCCTTCCCCTGCTTTCAGGTTCAAGAAGTCATGTACAAACCAGGTGGGGACATGTGCCTTTTTGGTCATTTAGATTTATCTTAATAAGATGAAAATGCTCTCTGCCAGAATTCACAACCACCATATTATATCATTGTAACTTTTGATAATGTTAGCAGAGCATTTCTCTCCCACTATTGTTACATATGCTTGAATAATCAATTATATGTAACATTTGTTGTATGTATTAGCATGGTTTGGTTATACCATGATAATGCTTGCCAATGCTTATATACGCAACGTACATGTGCTAGTTACTTTCTCATGCTTATCAACTATTTTTTTCTACTTGAATTGCATGCATTTTCTTCCATTTACTTCTATAGTTATTCATGTTCTCTGATACAGTTGACATCAGTTTGTACAAACATACTGATTAAATCTATTTCTCTTTTTCTCTCAGGAACTACTTAGAAAAAAGGGTTGCAGGTTGTACTGCTCTGGGCTCAGAGATATATTTTCGTTGTAAAAATAACTTTTTGATGTTGTGGTACAACGCATATACTTTAGTTATTTGGATGTAGTTGGATGTTTGTGGTATACGAACTCGTATTTGTTAATATAAAAACTGTGTATTATAGTTCTTTCATTCTTGCGATATTATGGAATATATTGATATTATGTGTGTTTAGTAACTGGATTCTAGAATATATTGATATTATTATAAACATATTTCTCTTGACGGTTGCAAAACGTCAACAAAATGTTATTTCTTGATGTTTTTTAAACATCAAAAAAGGGTTTTTAATGACAATTTTTAAACATCAAGAAATATTTTCTTTGACGGTTTTTTTTCGTCAAGATTTTTTTTTTTGACGACCATTACCGTCATCTAGGCCACAGTCAAGAAAAGTTTTTATTTACCTTGACGATTTTTTTGATATATTTTCTTGACGGTTTAGAACCGTCAAGACATGCTTATTACATGACGGTTTAAAACTGTCAATAAAATAAAAAAAGAAACCGGCAAGAAAAGTAGTGACTTTTCTTGACTGTGGCCTAAATAACGGATCCAAAACCGTCAAGAAAACTCTTTCTTGACGGGAAAAAACTGTCAAAAAAACCCATTTTTCTTGTAGTGATTTTTAATTTTAAATTACGTAAGGATATACGTACGACTTAGATGACTAACCTTTTCAAGATTTTTTTTCTAAAGAGTAGAGATATATCCATAATAAATTATAATTAAATCAAATCTATAATAAATTATAATTTAAATGTAAACATATATATAACAAATTTTAATTTAAATATATTTAAATATTTAAAATATTTTATAATAATATCAAAAAAATTATTTTACGTGCAACGCACATGCATTTACTAATTTTTTTAAATGTGTTTCTGTCTTTGAGGAATTTAAGTAATTTTATAAATTATCGAGTAAACAATTGAAGTTGAACATATTAATGTTATTATTGTTGCAAATTTATATCAATGGACGGTCTTGAAAATCGAGAACTACTAAGAGCCAAGTAATTTATAATACTTTTTCGTTCTGTATTTAATATTTTGATCATCAATGTTGTTAGGTGTTTGTCCAGTATGACCGAACTCGGTCAGAATTCGGTCATGGCCGAGTTTGGTCCGAGTTTGGTGTTTTTGAGACAGAACTTATTATCAAGGACGAAGTCAAATTCGGTCCGATTTAAGTTCGACCGGGGCTGAACGAGTTCTGGGTTTTAATCAGCACAGTTAGTTTCGTGCGGATGGCCAGGATTGGTGTTGGACTATTTTTGGGTTTCCTATGACCAAAAATAGGTTTTCTTAATCTATTTATATGTGTTGAGGGTAGAGGTGTCACTCTCCGCTCCCGATATACGTATTTTGAATGCATTATTTCTTGCATGCATGATAATTAGGTTGTATGGAGACTAGACCCATTCTTTTGTTTAGATTGGTTCATAATTTATTTGTTTGGGTTGGTTTGGTCATGAGTTGGAGACATGGTCTAAACCTCAAGCCCTAACTATATAAGTTGACATTTTCTTTCTCTTCCCTTATTCTCTCATTTTTCTCTCTTTCTTCATTGTAGGCAAGTACACTTTGCACGACATGGAGAAACCCTTATTTTTTATTTTTTATTTTTTTCTTGCATTTTATTAGTCTAATATGTATGCATTATGATTCTAAGAACTTTTAATACTTTGAGTTTTTTATTTTGATGGATGGATATGAGTAGATCTATATTTGAAGATTAAGGTTTTCATGTATTTCATGTATTTTTTTGGTTTTGATCTCTTTAAACTTGGTATCTTCAAAAAACTAGTTGTTCCACGTGATCAAGCATTCAATTTCGTGTAGTTTTGACTTTTGGTTCACTTGATTTGGAGTTAAAATAAAATTTTATGAAGAATTTTTTTTTGGTTTTAAGCTTTCCCCTTTGGCTAAACTTGTTGTTTGGAGAAGACGAAGTGTTCATGCGGCCGGCACTTATGTGGCCTAAGTGCTAAGCGGCCTGAACTCTTTTTCGCATATACCTCCCAGCATGCGTCCATCTTTTTGGATGCATGACTGATTTGTACACATGCATTTTGAAGCTAAGTACTTGAAAAAGTCTTAACGACGGAACTCCTTGTGTTTCACTCGCTGAACGAATGAGAACTTCACTAAGTACAAGAAAGTTATCTATGCGGCGAGCATGTTATGCTGTAAGACCCGCCTATTTTTTAAACATTAAAATTATTTAATTAATTATTTAAATTATTTATAGTATCCCTTAGCCAATTAGAAAATATAATTTATTAAATTTTTAATTACTAGTTAATATTCATCTAGAAATTTATGGAGCAAAACTATTATTTTACCTTATTTTATTTTAAGTAGGAATTCTTGTAGAAGAATGATAGATTATTTTATTGTACTAATATAATTTTCTGGAATTTTATTACCACATAAATATATATATGTAGGTATATATAAATAGATAGAGTAAAAAAAAAAACCTAAAGAAAACTAAATCCTTTAACAAACCCAAGCCCACCCGACTGCTAACCTACAGTAGCTAACTCCCAACCCCCCTGCGTGACTCGCGAGTACCCCCTCGCCGCTCCCTCTCTCTCTCTCTCTATATATATATATATATATATATATATATATATATATATATATATATATATATATATATATGTATATATAATATCCTATAAACCATAACCCTAAAACTACCCCCTAACCTAGCCGATGACCCTACACCGCCGACCCTGCAGACACCTGAGCTCCGTCGGCTACCCCCACGTCCGCGTCCGCATAACCGTGCGACCGCGCAGTCCGCGACAGACGACAGCGACGTGCCCTCCTTCTTTCGCAGATTTCTGCCTCGTTGCTCGACCAATTTCTGATCTGTATTCACCGATATGTTCATGACCTATCCCCCTTCCAACTCTGTAAATTAGTTTCCGTCGAACATCGCTTAACACTAGGTAGAAATCGAGACCAATTGGAGAAAAACTACATCTTTTAAACTATAAAAAACTGTTACGACCACCTATGTTTAAGAACTGATATCTTCCTCCACAGACATCCAAATCTAAATTTACTGTTTGCTATGTGAAGACCATATAACCGAGATCATTTCCAGTTAATTAGATTATTTTATTTTGTGTTATATGTAGCGATAAATTGGGTTAAAAATCAAGAAAAACTTGTTTTCAAAACTTTAAATTTATGATACGGAGCGCGCCCCGTCAAACGGGACAGCTTCGTCGCGTACCCATTACACCGAAAGGCGCGTATGGTATATCATGATGTGTGGACTTTTGTGGAAACTGATTTGGACATATGTGCGCGTAGGAATCAACCCGTATACGTAAAAGTCACCGTATCGTAACTTTTGCAAAATACTGCACATTTAGTGTACGCTCGTCAGAATACGATAAGACTTGTGCCATTGGATTTGTGGTATCACACTGGTCCTGTGACCCAAGTTTCATGCGATTCCGAGATAGGTGACTAAGTCGCCTATTTGTGGGCCCCACGGTTGACTTTAAGGGCAAATTTGTGTTCATCTTACCGGAATCCAAAATTGGACATACCGTTGAGTTTGTATTAACGTTTAGAATTTGTTTGACCTATAATTTGTCCTATTTAGAGACCTTTACCCCTGGCATACTTTTCGGTGCAAAGTGGCCCATATGTGGACCCCACTTTGACCCAAAAATTACCGTTTTGCCCTTGTGTCCAAATTAGACGAAAGGGTAGTGTTTTGTAGCTATCTCGCTGATTCTAGGAATGTTGGTGATGTTTATTTTATTATCCGAAGAAGTTTATACGTAGGCCTTAGTTTCTGATCTTGTGTACTTGACATCTGGATGCTTACACTATACAGATTGCTTGCCAGGCAAGTATACCTTGCCCTTGTACTGTGATTTACATTTCATATGGTGCATGTATTTTATTTCTGTCCATTTAGTTCATATATTTTAACTGCTATATAAACTGCGCGTCCAAGGATAACTTGGGTGCAACGATGGTGGCGTCGTATTCTGTTTTTATTTATATATATGCATGTTGACCTAGTTTATGAGACCACCCCATTATCATGAGGAATTCTTATGTTTCATTGTCCAGGACACTGTTATTACACGAGTATGAGTCTCATGTAGGACACGGACTTGCGTACTCGGCTGGCCACTGATACGTAGAGGTCGTGCGACGGATAGGGATAACTGCTGATAGAAATTGCATGCTAGAAGACCTAGTAGTTATTTAGAGGTTTTATCGTGTCATGGATGTGACATGCTTAGAGCATGGGGTGGGGAGAACAATAATTAAGGCGTTTGGGCACCTTTGCACTTTCCTTATGTAACCCATACGCTCCGTCGGAGATGTGCGATCATGATAACCACTATATATATATTATTATCAGGCGGCCTCTGGCGTTCAAAAGACGACATACTTTTTAGGCCCCTGAATCTCCGTGAAAATCATGGCAATCCCATTTTAGCCATATAGCCCACGTGTTGGAAAGTTGTTCTCAAGCTGCATTCGCATAGATGGTTAGGCGACCCATTTGATATTTATTTTTTAGTACTTTATTGGCGTACTTCTATGTATCTTGTTATGTCCCTCTGAGGACCTGGTCCCTTTCTAGGTATATACTTGCAGGAGTATCCACAGGAGTACGGACCCGGACCTGACGCTTCATACTAGACTAAGGAGGTCTTACCTTCAGAGTAACTTTAATTCATCACAGGCTGATGGATATTCTAGTTGATATTTTCTTTATGGACATTTATCTTATATTAGAGTTTGATCTCTTCTCTCATTTAGTAGTTTTTAGTATAGTCGATTTGTAGTGGATTTGTTTCCACCCGACTATCATACTTGAGACTTCATATTTGAGATTCAGTTATATATTCCTATTTTATTATTTGTGCTGTGGATGAGATATAGATTGCGTGTGACTTGTGTTGAGAGTATGTTACCACATGTGGATTTGATATTCATATTACAGGGTACGTGTGTATTATGATATCCATATATTGGAGTTGCCATGTACACACGGCTGGCATGCGTACGTACTCCTAGTCCTATGTATTTTGGGACTGGGGCATGACATGTTTTTAGTGGTGGCCCATGCAGGTCTAAGAATATATTATTTTGGTTACGTTACTGTCCCGAACAAGCCTGCGTATAGGAATAGAGTATAGGATCTCATCCACGCTTGACTAAAACTCATCTTCCCTTTCAACTATCCTATTTAAATGCTTGCATCCTATTTTATTCTTGTACTCCTTCTAATCGTTTCATCTACCTCTTGCAGAGAGATGGATTTACGTAGTGGATATACTACCACCGGAAGCGACATACCTTTAGGAGTCAACGGCCAAAATCGAGGGGAGACCTCGACGACTCCTAGACTTCCGGGGCCGGATGGACAGACTCACAATCTAGTTCTATCTAATCTTTCCGCTTTACCAAATGGGACTTTTCCAGCTTCATCGACACCACAGGATGGCCAGACACATCTGTTCTAATTCTTCTAGATAATGATGCAGGAACAGAGACAGTAGGCGGCCGTACTAGCTGTAGAGCAGAGGCAGCAAACGGCAGAGCAGAGGCGAGAATTTCTGGCAGTACTTGAGAGAATGGCTGCACAGGCACCTGTGCCAGCCCAGGCACTAGTACCAGTACTGCGCTAGAGTTGGTTCAGTCAAGGACTTTGTAAAGATGGGTCCCAAGCCGTATAAAGGCACTGAGTACCCAGAGGAGACCACAAACTGGATTATCCACACCAAGAAGTTATTAGAAGTATCACAGCTACCTACAGATCTATGGATAACAGGCGTAAGGACGCAGCTAGATGGTAATGCTCATCACTGGTGGGAATCAATGGAGCGCCAGTTGGGTACGTATCAGATTTGAAAATAATTCTTGGAGTACTTTGAGAGAAAGTACTTCCCGGACACTGTAAGGGATGTGTAGTACGATCAGTTCCTTTATTTGGAACAAGTGAATAAGACATTTGACGAGTATGATGCAGAGTTTAGTCGCCTTAGTAAATATGGCGCTGCCCTGATACCAAATGACTTGGGGAAGGCTTAGAGGTTTCACCGCGGGCTAACTCAGGAGCTCCAACACTACACTAGCTCACAGTCCCGGATCTCTTATGCTAAATTATTGACAGAAGCTAGACTACAAGAGGCCATCAGTAAGGGAAGAGGAGGTCAACTAAAGACACAACAGGGACCAACAAGGACATAGCAAGGAGGTCCTATCAGACGTCCTTTGGCATAACAACAGTAGCAGCAGCACAGAACAGGACTGTACCAGATTTTGGAGAAGCCCCACTACAGTTATTGTGGAAAACATGGACATATTTTGAGAGACTGTCGAACACACTTAGGACAATGTATGAGGTATGGTTCCGAACAGCATATGGTGAGAGACTGTCCAATGCAACAAGCACTGACACTCCCACCGCTAATACAGAGGCTAGCACTTCTAGCACCGAAGCCAGTTCAACAGATGACTAGACCAGGAGCACCTCGACCCCCAACAGCCGAAGGATTTCAGCGAGGACCACCGCTACCTACTCAAGATGATCAGTATACGAGGGCCAGTCATGGACTACCACAGAGGAATGGATAAGCTTTTGCACTAGAAGTGGATGACATGGAACAGGAGATTGATGTTATAGCAAGTATTACTCTTGCTTTTACTTTTCTTGCTGTGACATTATTTGATATGGGAGCCACCCACTCGTTCATATCTTCATGTTTTATTGCCAAACACAATATTGCAACTATACCTTTACCTAATTATGTTATAATTCTTACCGGAGGAGAAGTTGTACCTGTTAGTAGGATTTGTAGATCGTGTCCTGTAGTGATTCATGACAGAGAGATAAATGCCCTACTCTTAGTCCTTCTTATGCTAATTTTTGATATTGTACTTGTAATGAACTGGCTAAGCAAGTACTACGCGTTCTTCAACTATTTTGGAGGAATTATTATTTTTAAGGTACCAGGCCAGCCGGAACCTGAGTTTGCACGAGAATCCATAGAAGCCCTTGAAGGTGTGCAGCTTGCAATGGACGACGTTATTTATTACCCCATCATTTCAGAGTTTTAAGACGTCTTTCTAGAGGAATTGCCAGGACTACCCCCGGAGAGAGACATAGAGTTCTCGATTGAATTGACACCGGAAGCAGCACCCATAGCATCGCATGTTTATAGATTGGCGAAGAAAGAGATGGATGAGCTAAAAGCACAGTTGAAAGAATTAGAGGAGAAAGGTTTCATCCGGCCAAGTGCATCACTCTCGGGAGCACCAGTATTGTTTATACCAAAGAAGGATGGGTCAGTGCGTATATGCATCGACTACAGAGCCTTAAATACGGTGACCGTAAAAAATTAATATCTATTGCCACGCATTGATGACTTATTTGATCAGCTTAGTAGAGTTAAGGTGTTCTCGAAGATAGACTTGAGATCGGGATATCACCAAGTGAAGGTACATAAGTAGGACATCCCGAAGACCGCATTTAGGACAAGATATAGGCACTACGAGTTTCTGGTCATGCCATTTGGGTTGACCAATGCTCTAGCTATCTTTATGGACTTAATGAACCGAGTATTTCATCAGTATTTGGACCAGTTCATGGTCGTCTTCATAGATGACATACTTGTCTATTCTAAGAGCCACGAGGAGCACGAGAAGCACCTGCGGATTGTCCTAGAGATCTTGAGGAGAGAGCAGTTATATGCGAAGCTCAGTAAATATAAGTTTTTCGTGGACAGAGTCTCGTTTCTTGGGCATATCGTTATGGGAGATAGTATTTCTGTTGATCCAGAGAAAATCTCGGCAGTCGAGACATGG
The DNA here is from genome assembly GCA_036927795.1 of Iris macrosiphon. NCBI lineage: Eukaryota > Viridiplantae > Streptophyta > Magnoliopsida > Asparagales > Iridaceae > Iris > Iris macrosiphon. Next base: position 61,137,425 of record JAYESA010000006.1, on the reverse strand, counting down.
CCCGTTCCTAAATCAGCATCGGAGGTGAGGAGTTTCCTTGGACTTACGGGATATTACCGACGGTTCGTGGAGACTTGGTTGACGTGCAAGGATCAAGAGTTTGTATGGACCGATGAGTGTCAAGCCACTTTCGAGGAGTTGAAGAAGCGATTGACCACAGTGCCAGTATTGACTATTCCATCAGGATCAGGAGGTTATGTGATTTATAATGACGCATCAGTAAAAGGCTTAGGATGCGTGTTGATACAACATGACAAGGTGATTGCATATGCATCTAGACAGTTACGAGTACATGAGAAGAATTATCCAACTCATGACTTAGAACTTGCAGCCGTTGTTTTTGTTCTGAAGCTATAGAGACATTACTTATATGGGGAACGAGTGAAGATATATACAGACTACAAAAGCCTCAAGTATGTCTTCATGCAGAAGGAGCTAAATATAAGGCAATGTCGGTGGCTTGAGTTGATGAAGGATTTTGAGATAGAGCTACATTATCACCCAGGCAAGGCTAACGTAGTAGCAGACGCGTTAAGCCGAAAATCAGTACCTTACTTCTTGACAACACAGAGAGAATTGTCGGAGGACTTGCAAGAACTTGGCATAGAAGTAATATTACCTAGAGCAGATGGGACATTAGCCAACTTGCAAGTACAGTTATCACTAGTAGAGAGGATCAAGGCAGCCTTGCCTACGGACGCCAGATTCAGGAGATTAAAAGAAAGAACAGAGGCCGAAGAGTAGACGGGATTGTGCATTCATGATGATGGGACATTACGATATGGTAATCGTTTATATGTTCCCAATAGAAAGATTCGACAGAAGCTGATGGCAGAAGCTCATGGATCGATGTATTCTATTCATCCTGGAGGCACCAAGATGTACCGCAACTTGCGACAACACTTTTGGTGGCATGGGATGAAAAGAGAGATAGCTCATTTTGTAGCCAAATGTCTAGTATATCAGCGGGTAAAGACGGAGCATCAGAGACCAGCAGGGCTACTGCAAACACTTTCGATTCCTGAGTGAAAGTGGGAGCACATCACTATGGTCTTCATTATGGGTTTTTCCAAGAGTCCAAGTGGGAGAGATGCAATATGGGTAATAGTGGATCGACTCACCAAGTCTGCCAATTTCTTGCCTTTTAGAGTTGGCCAGTCTAAAGAAGCTTTGGCTGACTTATACATGAGGCAGATCGTGAGATTGCACGACATTCTGGTCAATATTATGTCAGACAGGGATTCATGTTTTATATCTCACTTTTGGAGAAGCATGCAAGAGAGTCTTGGGACTCGTCTGAAGTTTAGTACATCTTATCAACCGCAGACAGATGGGAAGTCCGAACGTACTATTCAGACACTGGAGGATATATTGAGAGCTTGTATATTGGACTTTGGAGGATCATGGGAGGACCACCTATATCTTGTAGAGTTTTCTTACAATAATAGCTATCAAGCGCGCATCCAGATGGCTCTGTTTGAACCATTGTATGGAAGAAAGTGTATGTCACCTGTGTGTTGGAGTGACGTGGGAGAACGTCAGATTCTGGGACCAGAGTTGGTAGTCAACACCGTTGAGACAGTGAAGAAGATACAAGGGCACTTGCGAGCAGCACAAGACAGGCAGAAGCAGTGGGCAGACCTTCATCATTGTCCCTTGGAGTTTAAAGAGGGCGATCATGTCTTCTTGAGGTTATCACCTACTAGAGGTACTATTCGATTCGGAGGGCGTGGCAAGTTGAGCCCAAGGTATATTGGACCATTTGACGTGCTAGAGAGAGTGGGAGAAGTGGCGTATCGACTGGCACTACCACCTTCACTCAAGGGAGTACATGATGTATTCCATGTGTCGCAACTTAGATGATATGTAGCAGATAGCAGTCATGTTCTCGACCACTCTGAGATCACCATTGGGCTGAGCTTATCATACCAAGAGCAACCCTTGGGGATCCTTGATCATTGAGAGAAAGTGTTAAGGAACCAGTCTATTCCCTTGGTTCGCGTGGCATGGAAGCATGGCGTGCCAAGTGAATCCACTTGGGAGCGCGAGGACGACATGCGCAAACGTTTTCCGTACCTATTCGTAGATCAAGGTATGAATTTACTTTGTTCATTTCCACCATATACCATCCTTGATTTTTTTATCCTTACTTAGTTTTAATTTTGAGGACGAAATTTTTATAAGTAAGGTAGAATGTAAGACCCCCCTATTTTTCAAACATTAAAATTATTTAATTAATTATAGTATCTCTTAGGCAATTAAAAAATATAATTTATTGAATTTTTAATTATTAGGTAAATATTCATCTAAAAATTTATGGAGCAAAACTATTATTTTACCTTATTTTATTTTAAGTAGGAAGTCTTGTAGAAGAATGATAGATTATTTTATTGTACTAATATAATTTTCTAGAATTTTATTATCACATAAATATATATGTATGTATATATAAATAGATAGAGTAAAAAAAAACCCTAAAAAAAACTAAATCCTTTAACAAACCCAAGCCCACCCAACTGCTAACCTACAGTAGCTAACTTCCAACCCCCTGCGTGACCCATGAGTACCCCCTCTCCGCTCCCTCTATATATATATATGTATATATAATATCCTATAAACCCTAACCCTAAAAATACCCCCTAACCTAGCCGCTGACCCCACACCGCCGACCCCGCAGACACCTGAGCTCTGCAGGACACCCCCGCGTCCGCGTAACCGCGCGACCGCACAGTCCGCGACAGACGACAACGACTTGCCCTCCTTCTTTTGTTAATTTTTGCCTCGTCGCTCGACCGATTTTCGATCTGTCTTTATCGATATGTTCATGACCTATCCCCTTCCAAATCTATAAATTAGTTTCCATCGAACAACGGTTAACACTAAGTAGAAATCAAGGCCAAGTTGGAGAAAAACTATATCTTTTAAACTACAGAAAACTGTTGCGACCACCTATGTTTAAGGACTGATATCTTCCTCCACAGACATCCAAATCTAAATTTACTTTTTGCTACGTGAACACCATATAACCGAGATTATTTTTTGTTATTTAGATTATTTTATTTTGTGTTATATGCAGTGATAAATTGGGTTAAAAATCAGAAAAAACTTATTTTCAAAACCTTAAAATTTGTGATACAGAGCGCGCCCCGCCAAACGGGACCGCCTCATCGCGTACCCATTGCACCGAAAGGTGCATATAATATATCCTGATGTGTGGACTTTTGCGGAAACTGATTTAGACGTGTGTGCGCGTCGGAATCAACCCGTATCCATAAAAAGTCCCAATATCGCAACTTTATAAAATATCACACCATTTAATGTACGCTGATCGGAATGCGATAAGACTTGTGCCATTGGATTCATGGTATTACGCTGGTCCTGTGACCCAAGTTTCATGCGATTCTGAGATAGTTGACAAAGCCACCTATTTGCGGGCCCCACGATTGATTTTAAGGGCAAATTTGTGTTCGGCTCACCGGAATCCAAAATTGGACATACCGTTGAGTTTGTATTAATGTTTAAAAAAATTTTGACCTATAATTTGTCCAATTTAGAGATATTTACCCCTGGAACGCTTTTCGGTGCAAAATAGCCCACATGTGGACCTTACTTTGACCCAAAAATTATCGTTTTGCCCCTGTGTCCAAATTAGACGAAAGGATAGTATTTTCTAGCTATCTCGCTGATTCCGAGAATGTTGGTGATATTTATTTTAGCATCCAAAGATGTTTATACGGAGGCCTTAGTTTTTGATCCTGTGTACTTGACATCTAGACGCTTATACTATACAGATTGCTTGCCAGGCAAGTATACCTTGCCATTCTACTATGATTTACATTTTATATGATGCATGTATTTTATTTTTGTTCATTTAGTTCATATATTTTAACTGCTATATAAACTGCGCGTCCAAGGATAACTTGGGTGCAAAGACGGTGGCGTCATATTTTATTTTTATTTATATATATGCATGTTGACCTAGTTTATGAGACCACCCCATTATCATGAGGCATTCTTATATTTCATTGGCTAGGACACTGTTATTACACGAGTGTGAGTCTCATGTAGGATACGGACTTGTGTACTCGGCTGACCACTGGTACGTAGATGTCGTACGACGGATAGGGATAACTGTTGATAGAAATTGTATGCTAGAAGACCTGGCAGTTATTTAGAGGTTTTATCGTGTCATGGATGTGACATGCTTAGAGCATGGGTAGGAAGAATAATAAGCAAGGAGTTTGGGCTCCTTTACACTTTCCTTGTGTAACCCGTACGCTCCGCCGGAGATCCGCGGTCATGATGACCACTATATATATTATTATCAGGCGGCCTCTGGTGTCCAAAAGACGACATTCTTTTTAGGCCCCTGAATCTCCGAGAGAATCATGCCAATCCCTTTTAGCCAGATAGCCCACGTGTTAGAAAGTTGTTCTCAAATTGTATTCACATAGATGGTTAGGCGACCCATTTGATGTTTATTTTTTAGTACTTTATTGGTATGCTTCTATGTATCTTGTTATGTCCCTCTGAGGACCTGGTCTATTTCCAGGTATAGACTTGCAGGAGTATCTACAGGAGTACGGACCCGGATCTGACGCTTCATATCAGAATGAAGAGGTCTTACCTTCAGAGTATCTTTGATTCATCGCAGCTGATAGATATTCTAGTTGTTATTTACTTTATGGACATTTATCTTATATTAGAGTTTGATCTCTTCTTTCATTTAGTAGTTGTAGTATAGTCGATTTGTAGTGGATTTGTTTCCACCCGACTATCATACTTGAGACTTCATATTTGAGATTCAGTTATATATTCCTATTTATTTATTTGTGCTGTGAATGAGATATAGATTGTGTGTGACTTGTGTTGATAGTATATTACCACTTGTGGATTTGATATTCATATTATAGTGTATGTTTGTATTATGGTATCCATATATTGGAGTTGCCATGTACATACGGCTAGCATGCGTACGTACTCCTAGTCCTACATATTTTGGTACTGGGCGTGACATATACGTTGAGCATGTCTATACGACAAGCGTATTATGCGACGAGCATGTCCATACGGCGATCTTGTTATGCGCCGAGCGTGTTATACGATGGGCATGTTATGCAGTGAGCATGTCTATACGACGAGTGTGTTATGCGACGGGCATGTCTATACGGCGAATGTGTTATACAGTGAGTGTGTTATACGGCGAGCGTGTTATTCGTCGAGCTTGACTATGAGGCAAGCAGTCCATGAGGCAAGATGTCTATGAGGCAAGTTATCCATGAGACTAGTTGTCTATGAGGCAAGTTGTCCATGAGGCAAGTTGTCTCTGAGGCAAGCAGTTTATGAGGCAAGTAGTCTATGTGGCAAGTTTTCTATGAGACAAGCAGTCTATGAGGCAAGATGTCTATGAGGCAAGATATTTTCATGCACGCACATTTTTATTGTTTTTCTTTGTTTGGATATTTTATTGGATTTTATGAGTGATCCTGAAGACTGTAAGTAAGATTAGACTCATTAGCTATGTGTCGGACCTGACTATGTGCTTGACCCGATCATGTGTAGAAATAGACCATGCGCCAAGTGACTTTGACTACCGATGTGTCTGAATCGACCATGTGTTGTTGTGTTGTGCTAAAACTTGTGTGATTTACCAAGGATTAGTAACTTGATTCAAATATTATTAGTCGTACTGACATACTTACTATGTGCTATGTTCCCACATGCTAAGTGTTCCTATGAGATTATGTTATATATTTTACACTGAGGTGTACCTATGTGAGATATGATGTAATACAATTCCTCCAACATGGACATGATAGTTGGTCAATAACCAAGCGTGGCTAGGACTTGTGTTAATTATTACATCACGCTGGATGAATCCAAATTAAACTGCCAAGTGACAAAGTGTATTCGTATCCAGTGTGCCCATACTGTGGTATGACATATAAGAGGAATAACATGTGACCACACCATGTGATTCCAGATAATCGTACGGTTAACTAGGCAACTAAAAACTTATAGAGCATTGGGAGGGACGAATCCCGAGATCATGTTTAACTAGCCACCCTCAATTATCTGAGGAGTGAAGGTTGGCCCCCATTTGGATATTGTTTAAATTATCATTAGTGGATTATGATATCTGACTATAATATTGTACTATATGTTCTATGCGAATTTAGCATGGTGGCCTTACGATAAACTGGTACATAATTACTACGTGCTACGTTGCGATTATCATGGCTCGGCTAGCCCTGCTACTACATGGTTCGATCTGAGGATTCCTATTGCATACATAATATATCTGGGATAACACAGACTCCACCTAGCAAGCCGTACAAGTGATTGACCGATATTATAATTGAACTTGTTTATGGTTTTATCTTCTGTTAAATAGTTTAGGGTCATGGACTATCATTGTGCGATGGTCTAACCATTGTCCTTGTTTGGTTGTATGGAGATTATTGTATCAAGATAAGCTATGGAAGAAAACTATGAGACAGAACTATATATATATATATTTCCCTCTGGTTTTATTTTTTTTATTCGTGCTTCCTTTGTGGTACTTGCTATTTGGGGTCTAACCCCACTGGTTTTGCATGGTTAGGTTTAGAGCCAACATCCGAGGATCCAGCATACTTACCCCTGAACAATGGCATACAACAGACGGATGGTCGCTGAAGGATACGGGTAGGTTTCTTCTTCCCTGCTCGATATTGTATATTTTTCTCGTTTAGACATTTAGCAACCGGCACTTGTTAGCCGTAGATCTTGATATTTAGTTTCCTTAAATGATTATAATTAATCAGACTACAACTTATCATGGTTATGTACTTTTGCTACTATGCCAGCTTTTTATTTTGTTCACCTAGTTTCTGGAATATTTTGATAGGGCAATTGGGACGCCTTTCAGCTTTATCATACATGTTCTATGCTTGCTATTCTTGTTTGACTGATTGAGACAATAGAGGTTCTTTGTGACCCTAAGAGACTTGCTTGTAGTACGTACCCCCTTGTCTAGCTACAGCCGTGATCGCCGTATGATATTCTACATCTTGTAAGGGGTAGATGGCCTTGTCCGTCTCTGTATTCCGGTACTGGAGCATGACAAGAGGCATGAAAAAAATACGAAGTAGAAGATTCAGGGTGCTTTTACATAGAAGATCTAAGAGAAAGTCCATACTTTGCTTCTAGGGCTTGTCGTTCGAGACAGCTAAAAGAGGAGATCTGTCGGGGAGTCTTCGTCTTTGTTCAGGAAGATCGCTACGGATAGTGTAAGTGATTTCAAGTTGTAAACTTTTTCTCTCTTCTTGAGTTCGGTGTGGGGATTGAAATCTTTGGACATGTGTACGGGAGAGCTTCTGTGTCAGATACAAAGGTGGACATGTTAAGGAGATTGAATCTTGAGAAAATTGTATCGTCCGCTTGGTTGGGTCAGCCAAGGGTGAAAAAGCTCGATGGAACGGGAGCACATTCTGGTGAAATACAGAGTTTGCGATAGGTAGCCAAGACTTACGGAAAGAATGATCTCTAAGGACTTTGGTCTTGGTCATGTTATTAAACTCGGAAGGGTCCCAGTGGTGCATGGGATGCTACAAATGGCATCTAGCATCGACGTGATGGTCGAGAAGCTAAAGACAAAGGAAGATACAAAGCAGCTCGGGGAATCAGAGATCAATGACAAAAGGAAGCTGAAACTCTTTCACAGGATGACAAGCATGGAGTCTAGTTGAGGAGCCATGGGGCCAACACCTCTCATCTGACTAAAAAGGAGAAATATTATGTCTTTGTTTAGTCTATGACCAAACTCGGTCAGAATTTGGTCCTTGCCAAGTGTCGTCTGAGTTAGGTATTTTTAAGACAAAACTTATTGTTAAAGACCAAACTGAATTCAGTCCAAATTTGGTTCGGTCGAGGCTGAACAAGTTCTGGGTTTTAATCAGCACCTTGATTTCATACGGACGACCAAGATTGGTGTTGGGCTATTATAGGGTTTTCTATGACCTAAAATAGGTTTTCTGAACTTATTTATATGTGTTGAGGGTGAAAGCATAGAAAAAGCACAAGATGGAAGATTCATGATGCTTGTCCATAGACAATCTAAGAGAAAGTCCGTACTTTGCTTTTAGAGCTTGTCGTTTGAGATAGTAGAAAGAGGGGATCTGTTCGAGGAGTCATCATAATCGTTCAGGGAGATCTCTACGGGTAGGGTGAGTGATTTCAAGTTGTAATATTATTCTTTCTTCTTAAGGTCTGTGAGTGGATTAAATCTTTTGGGGAAAAAAATTCAACATAGTTTATTCACTCTTGTAATTTCACTTGAGGTTATATATATTAAGATTTTTTCTGGTAACATAGTCACCGAACATAAATTGTGTTTTATCTGTCTTGGTGCTGGTGTTAGACGGGTGATTGGTTATCTCAAGGGGTTGTCCTAGTTTTCATTGCGGTCAGTTTCAGACACATTGGGTTAGAACGCGATACCGGCGCTGCAAGTCCCAACAAAAGCGTTATAATAAATGAGATTAAATCTGGTTGTTAACGCTGTAAAAAAAATTATATAACTGTTTCATGTTTATAGTATTTTTTTAAGCATTTACAATATTGGTATTTATAACACTTTGATGTATACGTGTTATAAAACATAATTTATAACATTTCTATGTCGTAGATATTTTTCTTGTTATGTGTGCTGCTGGATTCCCTTGTACAGGGCCTACCCAGAGATAAGCCCAATAAGACATTGGGTTGGACAACTTCTAGGGCTTAGGGTAATCCCCCATACAATAAAGAAGCAAAAACATATCAGCCAACCCCATGTTCATATATACAAAAGAAAACAAATAAAAATGGAGAATGTAATCTTTTAACCGAAGAAAAAAAAAATGGACATCCAAAAGTTGATGTCGAATGTCGAAGAAGGCATCAACGGGGTCAGGTCAGATAGGTCGTCAACTTTGCCACTGAGACATAGGCGGATCTGATCAACGGGGCAGGATCTCATTGGGCCTATTTCAATACGGATTCGGTAGTCGATTGCACCTCGTCCACCTCCCCTCCACTGCCAATAAGCGCAATATGCCTCTGCCAGTCTCTGTAGGTTCTCTGGTGCTCGCCATGTTCCTTCTTATGCTCAATTTTATTGAATAATAGTTTATTGTGTTGTTGGATGGAATTGGAATAAATGTATGTCTAGGTATTGAAACTAAAAGTTCCTTTTTTCTAAATTTTTTATTTAGTATTATGATATTTCGATCATATCACAATATGGAATAGAGCAGATAACCGACAATCTTGAATGAAGTTCCTGTATTTACATTAAAGTTTTTTATATTCAAAATTTTAATATATTCGAAATAAATGATTATCAATTGTTTCATTAACTGGGGAGTGAAGACTTAATGAAATAAAGTTGTAGCTGAATAGTCATCAACAACTCCATAGAAGTTTGTAGACAATATCTCACCAATTTGATGGTTTATTTGCGTTCTAAATTGTTCTGCACAGGTGATTATATAATGAATGGTGTTTTACTAATATAGTTCCACCTCTTCTAATGGTGCGGTCAGTAACCAAAATTTGCACTAAATCTGCAAGATCTTGTTCAATTCTCTTCCAGCCTAAGTTCAATATTTTTCAGTCTTATTAAAATATAATGTTAATATACCATATATTCGAACATCCTTTTTGAAAAATTAAAAAATACCGAGTCAAGGAATTGGATTGTAGATATGCTAGTGATAAAATATTATACACATAGGATAATTATGCCATGATTAATTATAGTATGTGTAAAGTTGTATTGTAAATGTTGCCTTGAAGATAATAACAACAAGATTGAATCAATTTTACAGGGTCCTTAATCCTTATGCATGAGAGTTGACCGAAGATAGGTATTCATGTCCATATTCATTTATAAAAAGAAATGTAAATACAGGAACACCCATATCTGTTCATATTCCCTTCATTGCACCTTCCTGGCTCAGCACCATGGTATACTTTTGTGTACTGTATTGGTGTTTTGCATTTACTTTTTTGGTGACAACACAACCGAAAAGCTTATAAGTGTTCTAGTTCATATGTATTTTAATGCGCCCATGCTTGTACCGAAGTTTCTCTTGGGTACTAATTTCTACTTGATTTAATTCACTTTCTCTTAAGTCTATACTACCTAAGTGATCTCGAAACTTAAATTTTTTTACTTTAGTTAGGCAATCTCCAAGGTAGACCCTTGAAGATGATCAAGGAGAGCCAATTCCCAATTTTTGCAAAAAAATAGAAGGCGACATATACTGATGTTTAAAAAAAATTAAAAGTTGTACTATAATTTATTTTTTCTTTCGAAAGTTTTCCAAACTTCTTGAATAAATGTGAACTCCCATATTTCCCTACCAAAAAGGGTTGGAAACGAAACACGAAAATCGTTCCCCCAAACTAGAAAGTCCTGCAAGAGAACCGAGCAAAAGCACAAACAACCACATATACCAATCACAAAATCACCAATCATGCAAACACCAAGATTTTGACTTGCAAAAAAAACTATGGGACAATCAAAGTTCAACCCTTGAGAAGCCTTCACTAATGAAATAAAAGGAATATCCCCTCTATAAACTTCTCTCCCGATCCAACACGGATCACCACGACACTTGGAAGCAGAAAAATTGATTACAAGGCTACAAAGAACAAACTTCTCTCCTTCGAAATTGGCCTTTAATCCTCCTCTTTCTCTCTCCTAAAGTTGTAAAACTCCCTTGCCTCCTTCTTTCAAATATGAGTTATGTGTTCTATGTATTAAGGTTAGGAGAACCCTAATATATATCTCCTCTAAACCTTAGCAACCATGGGCCATTAGATGTGATCCAACTGCTCATAATCAATCTAAAAAATTTGGTTCAGCTCGAGATACCTTACTCGGGCAGAGTTTGGATGCAATCCGAGTTCGGCACCGAGCTATGTCAGAATCTCACAGAACCTTTCGGTAACCTCGGGCATGAACTCGGCAAGAATTTGTCAGGGGACCAAAATTGGCCTGAATTCGGCCAATATCAAAATAGTGTATTCTGATACGCACTATTGTATCAGCCAGCTGTATCTGTCCAAAAAAACTGATGCTGCTGGCACTCTCCGAGCTTCTCTGACATATGGATGGAGCTTGTCGCACTCTGGGGTATCTCCATATATGTTGGAAACCCTACCCAACAAATCTCCTCCTTCACAACTATGTGGAGGGGGTCGTCATCCCGGCGATCTGCCTGTGGTACTCGAACTTTCCATTTAGTAGAACATTTATGAACATGTCTGCTCCATTTTCATCTGTATGAACCTTCTCAAGTGCTGCTTCCTTATTACCAACTATATTCCAAATCCAATAATACGGGGTATCAACATGTTTTGATCGGCTATAAAAAGTTTGGTTCTTCGCAAGGTGAATAGCACTCTGGCTATCGCAAAGCAAACTGTACTGCTCTTGCTTTAGCCTAATTTCCTGCAACAACTTCTTCATCAACAATAACTCCTAGCAAGCCTTCGTCGCCATAATGTACTCTGGCTCATCGAAAAAGTAATATAATTCTGCATCTATACTGCCACGATACCACTCCACCAGCAAACATCATCACATAGCCCAAAGTCGATCGTCTCGTATCTACATCTCCAAACATATCAGCGTCAGTATACCCAACTAACTTTGGCTCGTTACCACTAAAAGAAAGTCTCTAATCAGCAGTGCCCTAACGGTATCGTAGAATACACTTGACCGTACGTTAATATACCCTTTCGTGATTGAAAAGATACCTGCTAACTATGCCAACTGCCTGAGAAATGTTTGGCCTCGTACACACCGTAGCATACATGAGACTTCCAACAGCAGAGGCATATGGAATCCGCTTCATATCTTTCTTCTCGTCTTTGATAGATGAAAACTATTCCTCAGTGAGTTTAAAGGAAGCACAAGGGGGTTACTCACTTTCTTTGACCCGTCCATCTCGAAACGCTGAAGTACCCGATAATTTTTTTTTTGGGACAAGTATAGCATCTTGGACTCTCTCTCTCTCTCTCTCTCTCTCTCTCTTTCTCTCGACAGATCTGCATCCTAAGAATAGTCTTCACTGAGCCCAAATCCTTCATAGAGAAGGTCTTGCACAGTTGGTGCTTCAACTCCGCTATCCTAGTGGCATTCCGACCCAATAGTAGCATATCATCAACATAGAGCAGTAAAATGATGAAATCATGCTCGGCACAGTACCTAAAAAATACACAGTGATCCTACATCGTCCGTGTATAGCCATGCTCCCCCGTAAATGACTCAAAATTTCTGTACCACTGCCTCGGAGCCTGCTTCAGACCATACAAGCTCTTACTTAACTGGCAGACCAAGTGTGACTTATCCTTCTCACAGAATTCTTATGGCTGCTTCATGTACAACTCCTGCTCAAGATCACCATAGAGGAATGTCGTCTTCACGTCCATATGTTCAACCTCCAAGTCAAAATTGGTTGCCAAAGCTAGCACCACCCAAATAGATGACTGTTTGACGACAGACAAAAAGATCTCATCGTAATCCACGTTCTTCCTCTGACCGTAGAATTTAACTACTAACATCGCTTTGTTTTGAGGGCGAGTAGCATCATCCATCTGCTTAACTCTGAACACCCATCTATTCTTCAAAGCCATCTTGTCCTTTGGCAGCCGTACCAGCTCATAAGTAGAATTGGCATGTGTGGAACCCATCTCCTCCTGCATAGCCTGCATCCACTCCTTCTTGTGTTCGTCTTCCATCGCCTTTGTGAAGATTTTGGGCTTTCCCCCGTCAAATAGTATCACATACTCATCTGATGAGTATCTAGTAGATGATCGACGATCTCTCGTGCTCCACCTCAACTGAGGCTCTAGTGCTGGTTGTATATCAACAGCCTTCGACCCTTCAAGAAATACCTCCCGGGCATGCTTATCCTCCTTAGGTTTACCCTGACCACTATCAGCAGGTAGGAGATCAAGGTTGGGAGCAACTCCATGTACTGAATCCCCCATAACTAGGTCCTCTACGTTCTCTGTCATGACCCGCACTAGGAATTTGGGCACGAGTGCGTGGGTACGTCCAGCCTACGCCGCAGCATCGGGAGTAGAACGCTGTCTATGTCATAATACTATCTAATCAATCTCACACGAATATCCAACTCCATAAGGAGACACAGATATCACAATATAATATGTAAATACTAAATCACAGAACTAAAGCACGATACGATATCGAAAAAAATAAACGAAATACAACACAAGTCTAAACAAAAATAGTCTAACTCAAACAATAACATCCAAGTCTCAAAGTATGCCAAAAATAAATCTGCTACCAATAATATGCTAAAAAAACTAGCTGAATAACTAGTGATCCCGGCTAGACCTCCCGAAATCACACCTGAGCTACATGGTCCAAGTCTGCAGCTACTCTCCCTGTGGTCCATAATATGTCGGACACCAGTCTTCTAAGTCGCAGTCTGGAAAGATATTTCCTGTCAGGATAGAGCAAAGTACAACCCAAATAACAGTTCCAGTTAATTGATAAGGACTATAAAACAAGAAATAGATGATGCTATATACTGAGAGAAGACAATGAATAAATGTAATGGCAAAATAAAGAGAACAGGCAATATAGGCAATATGGTACAGTCAGTGTATATATGAAATAAAGAGAAAGAGCTACAATATCATATACGGGGTGATGTAGTATATGAACTGAAATAGAGAACTATAACTATTCTAAGTGTTTGAAATAGTAGCTTCGATATGTGATCGGCTTGGGAACATGTATGCGTCCTATATGGCCTGGCTAATCATACGTGGGGTGTATGATTAACACTAATATGATTTTATACTTGTACAATAGGGATATGATCATATTTCTCACTAACTATTTCCCCGCCCCCAACTAGTACAGTGGATCCAACCATGACACGTTACGATACACGAGCAATGTCCAATATATCATGTACAAGGTCTAATATCAATGTATAATATCAATGTCGTGTATAATGTCAATACAATAACCAATATAATATCTCATGACTGAAGATTCAATCTATATACTAGTCCATGTAGCACAGTGTCAAGAATCAGATGTAATATTTCTAAATACTTGAATTATAGAAATTATCAAATAACAGAAATTATCAGAGAATGTACTCGCCTGGGGTCTTGAGCGGGCAATACCAATGTCCTGCTCCTGAAGTCTCGCAGAATGATCTAATGGTCCTATATTATATATAATAAAATACAATATAGCATCAGTCGTTATACTAGCACACACACAAACACATTTACACTAAACCCAGAACTACACTAGGGTGATACTGGTCGACTAGCAGGGTCAAGTGTGCGTTTAAATGCACGGGTGTCATATCCTCGATTACTGTGCATAACCAGACAGTCAACTCACTAACACATAGGGTCATGCAAATACATATAAATACGGGACACCCACAATTATCACTTATGGTCATACAATATATATATATATATATATATATATATATATATATATATATATATATATATATATATATAATACAGTCATACCTAGTACTAGTAATCAATTTCCATGGAATATATATATATCTATATATATTAAACTAATTATTATATACATACGCACACGCATACTAGTTTTTAGGTTTACCAATACTGGTCTTGAAATCAACCAAACTTCCATGAAGTATGCTAACCCTAATATTATTCACACATGCACACATAGAATCATGAAGAAGGTAGTTCGAACCTGTGTGTGCACGGAGTCGAGGGAGGCTGCTGTGGGTCATCTCCGGTGAGGTGTTCGACGGTCGGCTATGCACGGCGGGAAGGTGGTCGGACTGGAAATGGTGATAGGGATGGTGGTGTTGTTGATGATGATGATGACGACGATCTTGACGATGATAGGGAAGTCGAGGAAGGTCATGGTGGTGGAGCTGTGGTGAGTGGCTGTGCTCAGCCGAGGAGGAGGAGAGGAAGTTGGGGTTGGTCGTGGTGGGGTTGCTCCTGCGTGGATGTGATGATGATGGTAATGATGACGATGATGAGGTTGACAATGATGATGATAATGATGATGATGATGATGATGATGACTAAGGTGTGGCCGGGGCTGATGGTTGCTGTCGGGGTCGGGATGATATGGATGTCGGGGACGATTCTCAGGCGGTCAGGATCGGAGATGGTGTTAATGGTGGCGGTGGTGATGGGGACGATATGGCTCGGTGGTGATAATGAGGTGGTGGAGGGAATAAAGGAAGTTGGGGTGGTCGCTGCTGCCGGGGTCGTGCTCGGCGGAGGAGGCCTACGGTGAGGAGGGGATAAAGTCGGGGTCTGTGGTCATTCGACGGAGAGTCGAGAAAGAGGCCGGGATGTCGGGGACGGTGGTGTTAGTCGTGAGGAGGTCGTGATGCTCAGGGACGGAGGAGAGGACTGGGGTGGTTGTAGCGGTCGGTTCAGTCGATCCAGCGAGGATGTCGTGTGGTGAGGGAGTTGGCTAACAGGCGGTCAGGTTGGTTATGATGATGACGGAGGGAGATGGGAGGAGTCGGGGATGGAGGTATTGTCGTGTCAGGATGGAGGCGGTGGTGCTCAGGCAGACTGCCGGAGTTGGCCAGGAAGGGGTGAGGAGAAGGAAGGAGATGATGTTTAGGGTAGGTTTAGGGTTTTCGGTTTGGTGATGGTGATCAAAATAATAGGAAGATGATGGTTTTTGTATGAGGGAGAAAAGGGTGTGCTAGTCTAGGGATTAGGGCCGGCCATGTGCTCATTGGGATGGGGTTGGCTCATTGGGAAAGGGGTTAGGATGAGGGATTATATAGGAAAGTGTTTGTGGTGAGGATGATGCTCCATTTTGAATGAAGGGCCATGATTTAATATGAAGGAGAGTGTACAAACAAAAGGGAGAGAAAGAGTTGGACTTGTCAAAGAGGGAGGGGATTGGTTCTTCATGTGTTGGGTCCAATGGGAGGTGGACAACTCATCGCACTTTTGCATAAAAGTCCTCAACAATTAAAAAATTGCACAAAAGGTGAGAATTGGAATTGAATGAGGGAAAACACAATGTTTGGTGTTATGTAGTGGATGAAAAGGGTGTGTGGTGTTTAGTATGAGTTTGAGGGTGTGAATATGTGTTTGGTTTGGTGTTGGATCTAATTTTGGGTTAAGTTGGGTCCTTACACCAATTTAATTAAAATTAATATAAATGGTGTTATTAAATTAATTGGAAGTACATAAGATTAAAATTAGGTGGGACACAAGTGTCATGGACGTAGAAGACTTAGAATATAATATTGTTATAATTTGGGTTGCACAAAACGGGTCAAGATTGTGTGTCCAATTTTGATTGGAACACACAAAGATACAAAGTTAGATTTATTTGGAATTAAAAATAAATGTCTGCGACGAATATTGTGCGACTAAAATGAAGCACAAAATAACATATTTATAAGTTACACAAAGGTCAAAATGGAAGACGGGCACGTCTAGGACAAGGGTGTAAAATTTGTTGGAAGGCAAAAGCTAGAGTAACGCTTCAAATATCGAAGCAACGATTAGGTACAATAATTAAATAAAATCACAGTAATAAATATAATCCTCTATAATTAATCCCAAAATAATACTAATTAAAATCCATAATCCTATATTTCGGTCATGGGTTCATCTAGTGGGCTTCTAGGTCTAGTCTACTAACTCATGCATTAAAGAACACACTCTCTCTCTCTCTCTTTATATATATATATATATATATATATATCTATATATATATATATATATATATATCTATTTATATATATATATATATATATATATATATATATATATATATATATAGACACACATATCATGCAACTATTTAAAAATAAATATACACAATACTTATATATAATAAAAAGACAAAAATACCCCTATTTTAGGATGTGGTAGTGACAAGTCTACCCCCTTAGAAAAATTTTGTCCTCAAAATTTAATATCCTCAATAGTTGTATATATTAATTTATTTATTTATTACCATCAAAATTTAAATTCATCAAACCATATAATCATGAAGTAAATCCATATTGTTATTTCACAATTTTTTTTCAAAATTCTATAAATATCATATTCCTGAAAATCTTCTAATTTAAAATCAAATTCCATTCTTTTCACAATCTCCTCCAAAATTTTAAGTTAGTAACTAAATACAAGAATTAAATATCCAATCCTCAAATTTTAAATCCTATCAAAACATATATATATTTTTTGAAATCTCATCCCAAAAAATTGAATTCAAACTCTAATCCATTAGTGATCTTATTCCTCGATTTTTTTTCACACAATACTCAAACAATATAATACTTATGAAATATTCAAATATAACATTCAAAATATAAATTTTTAAATTTATATCTTGCAGTCAAATAAATATAATGATAATCTTCTTAAATTCCTCAAATTTTAATGACAAATTCAATTATATCGTATTCTTCATAAAAATCAATAATTTAACAAAATCGTCAATTCTGCCATATAAAGTTCTCAACTCTTTATTTAAATTAATGTTTATTCTTAAAATTTAAGGCACCTTGTCTCTCTTTGTCCAGTCATAATCTCTTCATTAATCTTCACTACGGTCAAACCCCCAACAATCAAGGTCTAAAAAAAATTCTACCTACAGTCATACAACATGTAATCTAGAGAAAATATGCATGGTTATGGTCTATTTTGTCGTGATATTGCAGTCTCTATCAGGGTGTACTACTAACTACATTCTAACAAGAAAATCACTGATACAGGATACGGTACTAAGGACTCAATCAATCAATCGAACAGACGAAAAAGGAACAGAAGGAAAAGAAAAGAACAGAACCTGCTAACACATCACCTGAACATCTTCATCCTCTAATATACACTTAACTCTGGTACATTCACTCACTAGTTCCTATCTATATAAACTGATACCCACATCAACTAATCAACGGTCCACAAGATATCCATGGATACATCCACATTGCACACACATGTCTATTAATACCAAAATCTGATACCAAGAACCTCTAACACAACCATAGGTCAAATGATGCATCCAAAGTTTGATACCCCTATCGCTTTAGGTACCACTGTTTCTACTACAAGCACAACCAATGCTAGCTCTCTTACCTACTACAATTATTTATACTAGTTGTTCTTATCACTCAAGTGAACACCAAGTGCAATACACCACACTAAGTACTTCTCCCTCTATTACAACTCTAGATGGACACACAAGTTAGTTTGTAGTGCCATCTTAGGCATGCTCAAGCCAACAGATCCTTACACATGCACTTCATCCACTCATATACTGATATACATTTCTTACCCACCATAAAATTTTATCCTCAAAATAAAATCCTCAAAATTTAACTTCTCGAACAATTTAAAATAAAATATATATACTTTTCTCAAAAGTTAAATATTTAAATATTGAAATAAAATTTTAATCACTTACAAAAATCTTTATAGCTTTGACTATGTTTATTGAATTGAATTTGAATCCTCAAAAATTTTAATAACATAAAATCTCAACTCCTCAAAAGTTCTTAAAAATTGAAATTTATTTTCAATCTTCAAATTATAAATTTAAATCCACATCTTATAGTCCAATAGCTCTAATATTAATCTTTCTCACAGTCCTCATCAACATATGTTATCAGATGATACTGTAATTTTAGTCCGTAAAATTTATCTCGATAAGAAATCAAACTCAACAACGACACCAAGAATTAAATTTAATAATCGATCAACAAGAATCAAATTCAATAACAATAAGTAAGAATGGACAAAAATAATGGAAAAGATTTAAATTGGAAATTATAATAAGATTATCAAGGGTTGTCCCAGGAATCTCTCAAATAATTTATGATTGAGTATCCTCTCTCATCCTAGTATCCTATGTCCTATATCCTATCGCAGGCACGCAGTAGTACACTAAGTCGTCGTACTACCACGACATCGTACTACTTGCGAAGTCTAACATCCATGGGCCACCACTAAAAATGTGTCACGACCCGCACCCAGAATTTGGGCACGAGTGCGTGGGTACGTCCAGCCAACGCCGCAACATCGACGATAGAACACTGTCTAGGTCACAATACTATCTAAGCAATCTCACACGAATATCCAACTCCATAAGGGGACACAGATATCACAATATAATATGTAAATACCCAATCACAGAACTAAAGCATGATAAGATATCGAAGAAAATAAACGAAATACAACACAAGTCTAAACAAAAATAGTCTAATTCAAACAATAACATCCAAGTCTCAAAGTATGCCAAAAATAAATTCGGTACCAATAATCTTCTAAAAGAAACTAACTGAATAACTAGTGATCCCCGCTAGACCTCCCGGAATCACACTTGAGCTACAAGGTCCAAGTCTGCAGCTACTCTCCCTGTGGTCCATAATATGTCAGACACTAGTCCTCTAAGTCGCAGTCTGGAAAAATATTTCCTGTCAGGATGGAGCGAAGTACAACCCAAATAACAGTTCCAGTTAATTGATAAGGACTATACAACAATAAATAGATGATGCTATATACTTAGAGAAGACAATGAATAAATGCAATAGCAAAATAAAGAGAACAAGCAATATAGGCAATATGGTACAGTCAGTGCATATATGAAATGAAGAGAAAGAGCTACAATATCATATACGGGGTGATGTAGTATATGAACTGAAATAGAGAACTATAACTATTCTAAGTGTTTGAAATAGTAGCTTCGATATGTGATCAGCTTGGGAACATATACGGGAGTTATATGGCTGGTTAATCATACGTGGGGTGTATGATTAACACTAACATGATTTCATACTTGTATAATAGGGATATGATCACATTTCTTACTAACTATTTATCCGTCCCCAACTAGAACAGTGGATCCAACCATGACACGTCATGATACACGAGCAATGTCCAATATATCATGTACAAGGTCTAATATCAATGTATAATATTAATGTCGTGTACAATGTCAATACGATAATCAATGTAACATCTCATGACTGAAGACCAATCTATATACTAGTCCGTGTAGCACAGTATCAAGAATCAGATATAATATTTCTAAATATTTGAATTATAGAAACAATCAAATAACATAAATTATCAGAGAATATACTCGCCTGGGATCCTAAGCGGGCAATACCAATGTCCTGCTCTTGAATTCTCACAAAATGATCCAATAGTCCTATATTATATATAATATAATACAATATAACATCAGTCGTTACACTAGCATACACACAAACATAATTACACTAAACTCATAACTACACTAGGGGTGATACTGGTCAACTAGCAGGGTCAAGTGTGCGTCTAAATGTACGGGTGTCATGTCCTCGATTACTGTGCATAACCAGACATTCAATTCACTAACACATAGGGCCATGCAAAAACATATAAATACGGGACACCCACAATTATCACTTGTGGTCATACAATATATATATATATATATATATATATATATATATATATATATATATATATATATATATATATAAAACTAATTATTATACACACACACACGCACACGCATACTAGTTTTTAGGTTTGCCAACACTGGTCTTGAAATCAACCAAACTTTCATGAAGTATGCTAACCCTAATATTATTCACACATGCACACATAAAATCACGAAGAAGGCAGTTCGAACCTGTGCGTGCACGGGGTCGAGGGAGGCTGCTGTAGGTCATCTTCGGCGAGGTATTCGACGGTCGGCTGTGCACGGTAGAAAAGTGGCCAGACGGGAAATGGTGATTGGGACAGTGGTGTTGATGATGATGATGACGACGACGATGTTGACGATGATGGGGAAGACGAGGGAGGTCGTGTTGTGGAGCCGTGGTGAGCAGCTGTGCTCAGCCGAGGAGGAGGAGAGGAAGTTGGGGTTGGTCTTGGCGGGGTTGCTCCGGCGAGGGTGATATGATAATGGTGATGATGATTATTGTGATGATGATGATAAGGTTGATGATGATGATGATGATGATGATGACTAAGGTGTGGCCGGGGCTGATGGTTGCTGTTAGGGTCGGGATGATGGGGATGTCGGGGACAAGTCTCAAGCGGTCGGGATCAGAGATGGTGTTAATGGTGGCGGTGGTGATGGGGACGATGTGGCTCGGTTGTGATGACGAGGTGGTAGAGGGAATAAAGGAAGTTGGGGTGGTCGCTGCTGCCGGAGTCGTGCTCGACGGAGGAAGCCGACGGTGAGGAGGGGATGAAGTCGGGGTCTATGGTCGTCCGACGAAGAGTCAGAAAGAGGCCGGGAAGTCGGGGACGGTGGTATTGGTCGTGATGAGGTCGTAATGCTCGGGGACGAAGGAGAGGACTGGGGTGGTTGTAGCGGTCGGTTTAGTCGATCTAGCGAGGATGTCGTGGTGGTGAGGGAGTTGGCTGACAGGCGGTCAGGGAGGTTGTGATGATGACGGAGGGAGATGGGAGGAGTCGGGGATGGAGGTGATATCGTGTCAGGATAGAGGTGGTGGTGCTCAGGCGGACGGGTGGAATTGGCCAGGAAGGGGTGAGGAGAAGGAAGGAGATGATGTTTAGGGTTAGGTTTAGGGTTTTTGGTTTGGTGATGGTGATCAAAATAATGGAAAGATGATGGTTTTTGTATGAGAAAGAAAAGGGTGTGCTAACCTAGGGATTAGGGCCGGCCATATGCTCATTAGGATGGGGTTGGCTCATTGGGAAATGGTTTAGGACGAGGGATTATATAGGAAAGTGTGTGTGGTGAGGATGATGCACCATTTTGATTGAAGGGCCATGATTTAATCTGAAGGAGAGTGTACAAACAAAAGAAAGAGAAAGAGTTGGATCGGTCAAAGGGGGAGGAGGTTGGTTCTTCATATGTTGGGTCAATGGGAGGTGGACACCTCATCGCACTTTTGCATAAAAGTCCTCAATAATTGGAAAATTGCACAAAAGGTGAGAATTTGGATTGAATGAGGGAAAATACCATATTTAGTGTGATGTAGTGGATGAAAAGGGTGTGTGGTGTTTAGTATGAGTCTTGAGGGTATGAATGGGGGTTTGGTTTGGTGTTGGGTCTAGTTTTAGGTTAAGTTGGGTCCTTACACCAATTTAATTAAAATTAATGTAAATAGTATTCTTAAATTAATTGGAAGTACATAGAGTTAAATTTAGGTGGGACACAAGTGTCATGGACGTAGAAGACTCAGAATAGAATATTGTCATAATTTGGGTTGCATAAAATGAGTCAAGATTGTGTCTCCAATTTTGATTAGAACACACAAAGATACAAAGTTAGATTTATTTGGAATTAAAAATAAACATCCGTGACGAATATTGTGCGACTAAAATAAAGTACAAAAGGACATATTTATAAGTTACACAAAGGTCAGAATGGAAGACGGACACGTCTAGGACAAGGGTATAAAATTTGTTAGAAGGCAAAAGCTAGAGTAGCGCTCCAAATATCGAAGCAACGGTAAGATACAATAATTAAATAAAATCACAGTAATAAATATAATCCTTTATAATTAATCCTAAAATAATACTAATTAAAATCTATAATCCTATATTTTGGTCAGGGGTTCATCTAGTGGGCTTCTAGGTCTAGACTACTAACTCATGCATTAAAGAACACTATATATAATATATATATATATATATATATACACACATATTATGCAATTATTTAAAAATAAATATACACAATACTTATAAATAATAAAAAGACAAAAATACCCCTATTTTAGGATGTGGTAGTGACATTGTCCTCTGGAAATTGCTCGAAGCAAAATGACTCTAACTCAGGCAATTTCTCAGCCTCAGAAGGCATCTCGGAATCCTGAGTGTTGGTCATGGTTTAATCCTCGACGAATATCACATTCCAGCTTCTGTAGAGCTTCCTTCCCACTGGGTCTTTATAGCCAAATACATCCCGACCGTAGCCGACAAAGATGCTCCGTCTCATCTTCGGCTCAAATTTGGATCTCTCGTCCTTCAGTACATATGAAGGCCTTGCATCCAAACATGCGCAAATGGTTGTATTATGGATCTTTGTCGCACCATACTTTGACAGGTACATCATTTCACACCCCGATCTCCCGCGGGATCAGTCGTCCCCGCATGGCATGAATCACCATACTACCGCTCCCACAAGATGATCGTTTCCATCAGGACATGATGATGTACGAGCACAAGCTGCTTCCGTGCAAGGCCAAAATCCGAATAGGCAGGAAAATAGCTAAGGCACAGAGTCACACAGGTAGTCTCCAATAAAGTCAAAAAATTGAACAATATGAGTAAACGGTCGTTCGATAACTAGTTCACAACGGGCGATTGGTAACAAGTTCACAGAGTTGTCATAGCAGAAGCATTGAATGAAAAAAGTAAGAAACAAAAACAAGCTTTTATTGATAATAAATAAAGTTACAAGTGGCACATGGCCGAGATTACAAGTCGCTCAAGCTCTCTCTCTCTCTCTCTCTCTCAAACAATAAAGGCGTTCCAAGCTACTTACAACTTGGGATGATACATAGACGATGTTCTAACATTTTGTCTTGTATATGTGCTTCAGCTCCAGACATAGCACTCCAAGACTCAAGAGAGAACTCCACGCCTTAGCGCATGAGGTGATACTCCGTACCGAACGAGGTTCTCCCGCTCCATACAAGCAATCTGGTGGGTTATACATGAATGCATTGGTGGGAGGCTTCTCTCCCATTCGATAAATCCAAACACGTTATATTAGTTTCGTGCACCAACTATTATGTTGTCTTTCTAGTCTTGCCTTAGGATCGGTTTCAGGGCATAAGAAATAAAGTCTAACTCGTGTGGTAGTGTATCATGCCATATAAAAGAAAAACGGCGATACTTACCAACTTACCATTTTTTCTTTCCTGTCTAAGGATAAAAACAAGTTAAACCAAGGACGAATATATATATATATATATATATATATATATATATATATATATATATATACATATATATATATATATATATAATAAAATCCAAGGAATTACATAAGCAAACACACGTGTCACGAACGTATTTCTGATTCAGGTGTACGAGTTACTCATATTTCCCTGATTGTGATACTCAGGTGGTTCAGACATGTTATACACAGATTCGAGTTGATTCAGACATGTTATTCACAGATTTAGGTTGATTCAGAAATGTTACTCAGATTCAGTTTCAGATTCAGGTTGGGCTCAATGCAATAACTCGCAGACGGATTACCGCAATCGAGCCAAACTTAGTCTATATGAATGGTCTCTGGCGCTACAAGCTATTTTGGACGATAATCGGATAGACGACAATGGTTGTAGACGTAGTTAGCGAACCCACTATAATCCCTCCCGCCATACACTTACAAGGCTATTAGCGTGACTATCCATAATATTTTGTCCGGACCAGACCGGTCCTAGTGCAACCAGCGTACCGTCTACAGAAACCCTACCCTTGTGCACAAGTTATCCAAGACTATGCGAGTCTCTTATCTTATCTTATCTTATTCTCTAATCTTATCTCTTAATGAGCATGTGCGATGATGGTTGTAGACACAGGATCAAAGCCGCTACAAGCCATCTCGAATAAACGAAGATGGTTGCAGACGCAGGAACGAACCCGCTACAAGCTATCCTGAACCATGATTCTTGATTCATCTTTTCTTTATCATTACAGTTCAGTTCTTTTACTTGATACTTCTACTACTTTCTTATCATTTCTTCTAATCTTTCATTATGCAGTTTTCGGTACGGGAAACCGCCTTGGCGACCTTAAGGTCCCGAAGTCTTTCCATATTTTTGTTACTTGGCTCCGAACGACTATTTTGATAGTCTATCTACCTCAAGTCGATGAACCATGTTCTGTGTTGTGCTTCCATATTATGGAATTATCTCCATGAAAAGCATTGCATATAAGATAGATAGCATAAAGACATCAATTCGACCAGTTCTAGACAATAAGG
The DNA here is from genome assembly GCA_036927795.1 of Iris macrosiphon. NCBI lineage: Eukaryota > Viridiplantae > Streptophyta > Magnoliopsida > Asparagales > Iridaceae > Iris > Iris macrosiphon. The sequence goes on along the minus strand of JAYESA010000006.1, from coordinate 61,112,443 downwards.
CGGAGTCTACTTTCACAGAGCTAAGGTAGCATGCGAGGGTCTAACTATAAGCCAAGTTTTATTTCCATATTCTAACACAAGCAATACAAGTTGAGATTATTCCATTAACTAGGTGTGTTGTATTCTTATTAGCATATAATGGTGATTATCCTAGCGACTCGCATATATCATCCATATTTTAAGTGTGCAGGCTAAGCAAAGACAGGTTCATCGTAGCCACCCACCTTAGTGATGTTTTGCTTGGGCTGAGCGATAATCCGAGTGCATCTTTGAAAGTCTAAGTCTAAAATCTTGAAGGGCCAAGTTTGAATTTATTTTTCCTCAAGTGAGTCTTCTCACTGAGCAAGGCGAGACAGGTCATCGCACTTATGCTGTTTGAATCGACAATCTGCATTGATGCGGAATGGGTCGTTACATTATATACCACTCAGAACAAGTCTCATCTTCGAGACTTCTTGAGCGCAACCATTCTATCGCACACTATCGAATTTTATCAAAAGCATATCACTCCGTATCACTAGACCCGTTCGAACACAACTTCCTACTCGTTTTCTCATTCCATATCGCGTACGTGCTGGGTCTGATTTATTGAATGACTCTATCATTCGATTCAAGCTCTGGCTCGATCTCTAGTGCGCCTTAGCATGAAACATATATCGCTTAATATGGGACATGATCTACTGTGTACAATGATCTTAGGCTGAGGCTGACTAATCTAAATAGTTATACTAATTCATATAAATCTAACATATTCAATTGCACTAGCATTCAAGATCAGCACATTGCGAGTCTGGATCGTGCACATATTCAAGGCTTCCCATAAATATATACATGTTAACCAACTTAGCGATAGAAAATTTTTTGCACTCGAGTTCAACATATCACTGAGTCTTGGATCGTACACACGTTCAAGGCGTCTCTCAAATATATGCATTCAACCAAACTCAACGATAGTGAAGTCGAACAAGCTACTAGTAAAAATCTCAAGGGTTCTAGTTTATGAATCATAATGATACCTCAAACGGGGTCAATCAAAATCTAAGTTATTTCTAATCCCCCTCAATTCAAGCATTTTACAACCGTCAAGCATGATTTATCTGGTCAACCGACTAGCGTGCAAGTCCTATCATCCAGTCTATTAGTGTTAAACATAAACTTCTAGTACACACTTATTGTTCCAAGTCTAACTCTAATTCTTCCTGCCCCAGTTATATGACTTGTTCAAGCAATACTCTAAAGTCGGTCACAAAAGTTATTTCACCCGGAATAGGGTCGTCTGCCTAACCGCTAGGTCGGCTCACAAAGTCATAGGTACAGTTCATATTCCAGATTCTCATCGTACAAATTTGTTGCACGATACTCGCCACAATTTTCTAAGGTCAAACCATTATTCTTTCGTACGGGATATTATACCCAATCTCTTTCACTCAGATTTTTAAACATCGAGCACATATTATCCTATCAACATTAACATGTTTGTTGCACAGGATCCAAGTCTATTTAGCAAAGCCGTTCTTAAGCCATATTCGTTCAACCGAATCCATGATATACCATGTCGTATGTTAAATCTAACGATTCGTATAGTCTACCTCCTTGAATATGTTTCGATAAATTTCACATATCCAATCTTTTCTACATCTAGACCACAAAGTCACGATTCAATTCTAAATCTTTGATATCAATCATAACTCTCAATCGACCAACCTGATTCACGTATTTCGTTCACGAAGCCATCAAACGTATCTTACTTCATGTTCTAGACTATCTTATCCTCGAAATACTTCTGAATCACTTGTATTCTCAAACTCGTCTTATCGTGTCGAACCACAAGTCATGACGATCCTCCAATTATCATGATTCGATCTTTCGCAAGTTTAATCGTCCCCGTTGGACGTGAAATCACCACGCCAATGATCCTGTGGGATAACAATCATAATCCGGGTGTGACGCATGTGCGAGCATGGAGTTGCGCTCGCACAAGACAAATATGACAAACGTTATGGTTATATCGAACGAACAAATACCTTATCATTAAACTTTTTTTATTCAATTTATACATTGATCCATCAAGTCATGCTCATCTAATAACCGTTCATGCCGTGATCATAATTTGTCTAGCCAAATCATCCAACTTCATTGTTACTTTTTGATTATTTTGTAGTCTATCTCTAGCATTCCATAAAACATTCAAGTTCAAAATCTTTGTTATATTCTATTTTATCGAGGTCATCTGAATAATTATCAAAAATGTTCCCGTGAGTTTGATCATCCCCACTGGACATGAAATTACCACGCCAATGCTCTCGCGGGATAATCGTTCTCTCTAGGTCTGATTTTGAGTGTTATCTTTCGAACTAGATTCAAGTTTGTTCGTCCAAATAAAGATCAAATTTGTCATCACTTACTTCAATCATTGAACCAAAACATTCATTTACTTGTATCCATTCCTTCTATCTTCCAAATATTGATATTGTATTAAGTCATCCAAATTCGAAACCATAACATTCGTACTCAAGCTAAAATTCCATCGAACGGTATCCTACTAAATCTAATTTTCCATGCGCACTATCTTGCATCGCGCTAACTCTGATTCGCATCCTTAATTATTCCATCTCAACTCATGTTTTAATTCATTTGATTCAATTTGAAATTATTCGTATGATCTACTAAGTTTTCTCGACCCAGATATTGATTCCAATACTCTGAATTTTTATTTGATATAAGCCTTCTCATTGTTCAACCCATTCTAACTTGTTTGAATCAAATCTCGCACGATTCCTTCAAATTCGTTACTTGCTAGGCATTACTTATACTAAGACTTTACACAATCACGTCGTTTGTTGCTAGTCTTATTTTCTATCCTAAAATTTTTGATTCGCTCGAACATTTCTCAAACAATCAATATCCCACTCATGGTTTGATCTATACTCAACGAATCTTCCATTTGCTTATTCGTTCCTGAGCTATCACATAAATCACTCAGGAATTATGTTATCCAAATAAATCCTCAATCGTGTTCGCATCTCTTACTCGCATATCCACCAATTCGTTCCTTAGAACTCATGTAGGATATTCATACGTCATCTCGATAAACTTAGTCACATATATACCTCTATTGATAGTCATTCACGTAAATCTACGTTTTGAATCATAACTTATCAATACAAATAACCGTCCAAACTATATCTCAAAATCTAGGCATGACTCCCTAGATTCTCCATAGCGATAGTCCGATAACGTTTCTATCGATAGCCTTTCTAAGTCTGACTTATTCTTTCCTGAACGATATCCAAATCTTGCTCGCAAACCTCCCTAGATTCGTCTTAGTGATAGTCTGATAACGTTTCTATCAATAGCCATTCTAAGTCTAACTTATTCTTTCTTGAACGATATCCCAATCTCGCTCGCAAACCTGCTTGCACCATAGGGTCTTGGCATGCGATACTCAACACAACTTAGCCAAAAGGCTGTGTGCATAGCTATGCGTCCGAACGATACTCTATCTCGCCTACTAACCCGCTTGTAATCTTGTATAGGTATTCGGGTTCGAACATAACTTACAAATTTCAAATACGAGTCTATTCCCATAAAGTCTGACTCAGTTCGGCATAAAGGTCTTCGCATAACTATCCGTTCAAGCAATCATATCATTCACATGTACTTTCAAAAATATTTAGACTCATTGTATAGAATATCCCATTAGAACATTGAGAGAGAGTGTATTGTACATAATCCACGAACGAGCTTTCAAAAGTGAGAAAATAGATAAGAAGTCCAAGGACGTAAAGTCGCTCTGATACCAATATGTTACGCTACGATCTCCCGCGGTATCGGCCGTCCCCGCTGGTATAAATCACAGCGCCTGCGCTTCTGCGGGACGATCGTTCCAATCAGGATGTGATACCGCGTGAGCACAAGCTACGCCCATACAAGGCCATGATTTGAATAGGTGGAGAAATATCTAAGCCACAGAGTCGTACAAATAGTCTCAAATGCAGCAAAAAATTGAATAACACGAGTAAATGGTCATTCGATAACTAGTTCACAACATGCGAATGGTAACAAGTTCACAGAGTTGTCATAGCAGAAGCATTGAATGAACAAAAGTATGAAATAAAAATAAGCTCTTTATTGATAATGAATAATGTTACAAGTGCCGCATGACCGAGATTATAAGTCGCTCAAGCTCTCTCTCTCTCTCTCTCTCTCTCTCTCTCTCTCAAACAATAAAGGCGTGCCAAGCGGCTTACAACTTCGTATGATACATAGGCGATATTCCAACAATATGTCTTGTATATGTGCTTCAGCTCAGGACACAACACTCCAAGGCTCAAGAGCGAACTCCATGCCTTAGCGCATGAGGAGATACTCCGCACCGAACGAGGTTCTCCTGTACCCTGCAAGCAATCTGGTGGGTTATCAGTATATGAATGCATTGGTGGGAGACTTCTCGTCCGCTCAACAAATCTAAACACGTTATATTAGTTTTGTGCACAAACTATTATGTTGTCTTTCATGTCTTGCCTTAGGATCAATTTTATGGCATAAGATATAAAGTCAAACTTGTGTGGTAGTGCGTCGTGCCATATAAAAGAAATACGGCGATACTTACCAACTTACCATTTTTTCTTCCCTGTCAAAGGATAAAACCAAGTTAAACCCAGCACGAATATATATATATATATATATATATAATAATAATAATAATAATAATAATAATAATAATAATAATAATAATATTAAAATCCAAGGAATTATATAACAAACACACATGTCACAAACGTATTTCTGATTCAGGTGCACTAGTTACTCATATTTCCCCGATTATGATACTCAAGTGGTTCAGACATGTTATACACAGATTCGAGTTGATTCAAACATGTTATTCACGGATTTAGGTTGATTAAAAAATATTACTCAGGTTCAGATTCAGGTTGGGCTCAATACAATAACTCGCAGGCGGATTACTGTAATCGAGCTAAACTTAGTCTATATGAATGGTCACTGGCGCTACAAGCCATTTTGGACGATAATCGGGTAGACGACGATGGTTGTAGACATAGGTAGCGAACCTGCTATAAGCCCTCCCACTATACCCTTGCTAGGCTATTAGCGTGATTACCATAATGTTCCGTCTAGACCGGATCGGCCCTAGCGCAACCAGCGTACTGTTTGCAGAAACCCTATCCTTGTGCATAAGTTATCCATGACCAAGCGAGTCTCTTATCTTATCTTATTCTCTAATCTTATCTCTTGATGAGCATGTGAGGCGATGGTTGTAGACACAGGATTGAACCCGCTATAAGCCATCTCGAATAAACGACGATGGTTATAGACGTATGAACGAACCCGCTACAAGCTACCCCGAACCATGATTCTTGATTCATCTTTTCTTTATCAGTACAGTTCAGTTCTTTTACTTGATACTTCCATCAAATTCTTATCATTTCTTCCAATCTTTTATTATATAATTTCCGGTACGGGAAACCACCTTGACGACCTTATGGTTCTGAAGCCTTTTCATATTTTTGTTACTTGGCTTGGAATGGCTATTTTGATAGTCTTCCTTCCTCGGGTAGGTGAACCATGTTCTGTATTATGCTTCTATATCATGGCATTATCTCTGTAACAAGCATTGCATATAAGATAGATAGCATAAAGACATTAATTCGACCAGTTCTAGACAATAAGGCGGAGTCTACTTTAATGGAGCTAAGGTAGCATGCGAGGGTCTAACTATAATCCAAATTTAATTTCCATATTCTAACACAAGCAATACAAGATGGGATTATTCCCTTAGCTAGGTGCGTTGTATTCTTATTAGCATACAATGGTGATATGCCTAGCGACTAGCATGTATCATCCGTATTTTAAGTGTGCGGGATAAACAAAGACAGGTTTATCGTAGACACCCACCTTATCGATGTTTTGCCTCGGTTAAGCGATACTCCGAGCCCATTTTTAAAAGTTTATATCTGAACTTCTGAAGGGCCAAGTTTGAATCCCTTTGCCTTAAGAGAGTTTTCTCACTGAGCAAGGCGGGACAGGTCACCGCACTTGTGCCATTTGAATCGGTCATCCGCATTAATTCGGAGTGGGTCGTTACACATCACTCTGCAAAGGAACACTAGATGAGAAATTAATAATATAAGCAGCTGTGTAAAGTACCTCACCCCAATAGCTTCCTGTCAAGTTTAATTCTGACAGCAAATAACGTACCCTCTCCAGTACCCTCTCCATCAGCATCATGTTCATGCGCTCCGCTACACTGTTGAGCTATGATATCTTGGGTGGAGTCTTTTGATGTCAAATTCCTTGCTCTCTGGAATAAGAATCAAAGGGACCAATATACTCATCGTCGTTGTCAGAACGAACATATAGCAACTTCTTTCTCGTCTCCATTTAAACTGAGGCCTGGAAATCTTTGAAAGTTGTCACTCCCCATTCCCAGTATACTTATTGGGAGCATATTATTTCTCGCTGGCATGTTATATATTTGGTTGCATGAAACTAGACATATTCTTTGGTTTTTCTTGGTTCTTGATTTATGGTTTTGTCATGAGTTGAATCCATAGTCTAAACCTCAAACCCTACCTATATAACCCAACTTATTCCTCTCTCCCTCTTCATTATTTCTTTTTTCCCTCTTAGGTTTCTCTCCCTCCACCCTTAGGCAAGTACATCTTGCATGATAAATAGAGAAACCCTCTATATTATTTGTCTATTACGTTTATTGTGTTATTTTAAGCATGTTTAGAACTTGGTATTTTCGGATTTGGTGGATGGAATGGTGTAGATCTGGATTTTTATGAGTGTGGGTGTTCTTGAGTTTTTTTTTGTTTTGATCTTTAAAGGTTGTTATTTTGAAAACAAAATTTATCTATGTGATGGAGTACTTCATTTCGAGCAATTTGGCTTTTAAACCATTTGATTTGGAGTTGAGATAAGAATTTTATAGCCGAACATGTATTTCGAATTCTTGGAGTTTTTCCATGGCCGAACTTGCTGTTCTGGGACGATGGAGTTTCATGCGGCCCAGCAACATGCGCCCCCTCCATAATGCGCCCATCTTGTTGGACGCATGTCTATTTTCTGCATGCTTTCGAAAGTTGGACGCATAGTAACTTGAACGCATAGAAATTCACTATGGGCTGATTTTATGCGTCCAAGAGATTATGCGGCCACGAACCATACGTCTCTTCTCTTTGGGCGCATGCCTCTATACGACTTTGGTTTCTCTGCACGACTTTATATGCTTTTGTTTTTTCTCTCTGACACTTATGCCTTGTCACATCAATCACCTTTTTGTCACTTCACTAACAATTCATTTATTGCCCATCAATTTGGCACTTGTCCCAAGTAGTGGACTTTTGCCCGAGCATGCGGCCTGGAGGAGCATGCGACCTGAAAGAGCATGCGGCCATGTTAGAATATGCGGTCGGGTTGGTTCAAGCGGACTGACCACTTAGTGCATGACTTAGACACATATATCCTTAGTGACTCCCTGCGTACATATAGTACTTTCTTGTTGGGATCATATATTTTATTTGGGATGTTTCTTATTCTATTTGGTTGATTCTAGTAATGCTTGTTTGATTCTAGTAATGCTTGTGTCATTATTCTAAGGAAGAATGGACTTAGTTGCCAAATCTCATGCTAGACATGACTATGTACATTGCATGAATATGTGTTGGACTAAAATTTCTGTGTGGACCAGACTAAGTAATAAGTGATTGACCAGCTATGTGCATGACATAAGCTTTATTTTACAATGTGATCAAGATTAATGTGACCCAATAAATAATTGATAATTGGACTCGAATACTGTATCCGTGCTGATATAATTATTGTCTAATATTGTTCATAATCTAATATGTACTGAGGTACGACATACCGTGTTACATGTTAGGTAATTTATATTTTGGTTGTGCATCAAAAATGCCTCCAAATTTCTGAATGCGTGATACTATAAATATACTTTCCCCCAGCATGGGCATGATATGCGAGTCAAGTACCAAAGCGTGGCTTGGATATTGATTTATTGAATGTTGCATACACGCTAAGGTGAATCTAGATTGAACTTCTACTAATTCATATCTAGCGTGCTCGTATATTGTACAATTTCTTAAAGGAAATTCTAATGTGGCCACGCCTTGAGATTTTAAAATTAATATAGGGTTCACTAAGCAACTAAAGTTGCAGTAACATTGATAGGAAATAGTATTCCGAGATCACGCCAACGAACCTTCCCATAGAGATTCATTCTAAGTGCGCTGTGGGCTAGCCACCACATATACTGTATATCATCCGCCTTAGTGGACTGTAGTATCTGACCTATTATATATAATACCGAGCCACTGTTTCACAATAGGAACATTAGAACCGCTAATACCGTGATCTAGTACATTGGCCCTACCGGGAGCTGGTGCAATTCGTGAAGTGCCTTTATAATCATCTATTAATTCGATTAGCTTATGTTCGACAATGGCGTGATCTAATGATACCTATTATGCATTATTTTGAGATAACCTCAGACTCCACAATTAGCAAGTCGTATAAGTGATTAGCAGATTTATTATTTGGACTTGGTTGTGATTGTATTATTCTGTTAGTAGCCTAGGGAAATGAACTATCATACTGTGATGGATTCAACCATTGTCCTTGTTTGGTTGTAGGGTTGGGCCTTTATGCTAGGATATGCCAAGGACCTAAGTTACGACGCAGAACATATATATATTATTATATATTTATTACTTGGAATTTTGTTTCTCTATTTCGTGCTTTCTTTGTGGTAATTGCTATTTAGGGTCTAACCCCACTGGTTTTTCATTGCCAAGTTTTGAACCAGCACTTGAGGATCCAACGTACTTTTCTTCGAGTCATGGCGGGTACCAAGAACATGACCGCCGAGGATAACGTGTGGGTTTTCTTTTTCTGTAATCCCCCTGTTCTAATTTTATTATATTTAGTTATTTATTATAGTCGCAATTAATGGATTAGTTATTTAGTAATCTTAATTACCCTCCAAAGCTGTATTTTGAGTGAAAAATTATTTTATAGAGTATTCCGAACTTTTTTTTGGAATTTATTTGTTTATAAACCTATTTTTTTACGAATTCTAGGTATATATATATATATATATATATATATATATATATAAAGAGAAAAAAACTAAAAATAAAACAACAGCAACTAACCCCCCAACTTCCTAGACCCCCGACCTCCTTAACTCTACCTGACCCACACACTCATGCGACCCCGCAGACCCGCGACAAACCTCCACCTCCCTCTCTATATATAAATGCATAACCCAACCCTAACCCTAGTTTCTTTCTGTAAACCTAAACCCTAACTCAACTCACCAGCGCTGACCGACCACCCTGCAAGCCCCCGTCGCCGCAAAAAATGGTCGTCGAACCCCCCTAACCCGCGGTCACACACGGCAGCAGCCAGTTCAGGTACCCTACTTCCCCGTCTCGTAACTTCTCACACACATGACCAAAATCCAATTTTCTTGATTCTATGTAAAGTCTATTTAACCTTGGTTATGAATATATAACTTACACCATCAAAATTCGTAAAAAACTGGTAGAAAAATCGAGTTCAAAACTAGTAAAACCATATTTTCTAACATGACTTAAACAGTCAAAGTACCCCTGTTCATGCACCGTTTTCTCCCAAACCACGTAGTATTTTTAAAACTCAGTTGAATAAACTTATAAAGAACATATACAGGAATAATTTTGTTCTTTTAGTTTTTATTTAGTTGCTATATTTGCTAAAATTAAACCTGTTCAAACTTGACCAAAAACAATAGTTTCCAAACCCGAAAACTTGCAATACGGAATATGTCCCGATAAACTGGACAACCTCATCATATACCAGTTGCACTGAAAGACGCGTATGATATTTCCTGACGTGTGGACTTTTGCGGAAATTGATTTGGACGTGTGTGTACACCGAATCAACCCGGATACGTAAAATCTTTTTAATCGACGTTTTGCAAAATATCCTATAAGTTTGTGACCGCTCGTCAAAATACGAAAAAACTTATACCAATAGATCTATGGTATCACGCTGGACCTGTGACTCAAGTTTCATGCGGTTCCGAGATATTTGATCAAATCGATGTTACGTGGGTCCCACGGTTTGACTTAACTAGCAATTTTGTGATCGGCTCACCGAAATCCAAAACTGGATATACTGTTGAATTCATATCATCAAATAGGACTTGTGTGACCTATAATCTATTCTATTTAGAGACCTTTATCACTGACACGTATTTCAGTACAAAGTGGGCCACATGTTGACCCTACTTTGGGCCAAATTTACCTTTTTGCCCCTATGTCCAAATCAGACGAAAGGATAGTATTTTCTGACTATTTCTTTGATTTTGGAAATATTGGTGATGTCTATTTTAGCATCCGGAGACGTTCATTCAGCTCCCATTGCTTCTTATTCATTGTGCTTATCGTCTGGACATCTATACTCCATATAATGCTTGTCAGGCAAGTATACCTTGCCAAAATGCATTTTAGTTACATCCATTGCTGTATATTTATTTTATGTTATTTATTTAAATTATTTTACTATATAGAAAATAGTGCATTTGTCACATCCAGGAATTACCACAAGACCCTTGGTTATATATACAAGGAACTAAACACAGGTTCATATCAGATACTGACTCGTTGGTTATTCTGTAGAGGATTACCACACGCCCCTTAGATTATAGATTTACACATGGGTAGGGGAGTGTAATGGAAGGTAGAAGTCTTATATGAATGATAGTTGAATATTATAGGTTTACACATAAACTGCTTACGGTCAGGAATTTAGATTTTTGACTAATAGGGTATGAGATTGTTGGACATAATCTTTAGTAGTAGGTGATGATATGGGTACCTATTTTCAATTTACCCTAGTCGATGGATTTTTATATTTTAGAAATCTTATTCTCATTATTTTATTAGTTATATATTTATCTAGGGTATTTAGAATGATTGAATAGATATCTATTACATAATTTTTATATATTTTTATTTTGTACTATGTATTTCAAAAGAGGCTTATGTTGTATTTTATTATATATATTTCTCTTTGGAATTGATTTGAGTTGAGCTTCTAGACTATGTATGATTGACTGGTTTGATTGAACTTATTATTGTAAGAGCGATTATACGAAGTTAGGCTGGAGAATTTTATTGTGGATAATATAGGTGGATGGCGATGTATCCTGAAAAGATTGTCGAGATAGTAACTATATTAGTTGCACAATAAGGAATTTAGATACTATATAGATGGCGTTGAGAATTTTATACTTATAAGATTTTAGTGCCTAACCTATGCACTCCTTCGAGAGTAAAGACATGACATTATTTCCTTTATAGATATTGGAAGATTCAAATTGAGATTGTGTTGCGGCCTCCTTGAGTAACGTAAGTTTATAGGTAGTGATTTTCTAGATGATGATTAACATAATAACAATGATATAAAAATACATAGATGGCAAAATAGGATTAGAAGACCAAATTCCTTAGATTATTAAACTTTATGTATATGATATTTTAAGCTTAAGAGAGTCGGTAGGGAAAGATACCAATTTGTGTTTATATATTTAGAGATATGATGAGTTATGGTTGGAGAGATTAATTTTGAATTTCGAGGACAAATTTTTTCTAAGGTGGATAGATTGTAAACTCCCTCACCCAAATTTAGGTATATATAGTTTAGTGTAATATTATAATTTATTTTGGAATAATTAGGGTTAGAAAAATGTGGTTATTATACATACTTCAATTATGATATCTTTGTTGCACCTTACTATAGTTTCAATATTTGGAATACTACACTAGCCCTTGTTGACCAACAACTTTCACACTCTGAATCCAGACAGACCAATATTCAATCCTGACCCTAGTGTCACTCTTAAACTCACACTTTGGTATTCTATTTTTATCTACACAATATTCTCGATACTTGTGCGTCATAAAAACTCAATTTTCCACCTAGAGATCGAAGCTTGAATTTTTGATGCAGAACACTGACCAGATTCCTACAACCAAATGTCTGACACTAACCTACATTGTGACTACCCTAACCTAATATTTTGGGTCATATATATTTTTATATATTTTATATGCTAATTTAATTGATGTGATACATTGAACCCTTTGAGCTTAATTTGACTCAACCTAGAGCCAACCCACAAACCCAACCTTAAAAACCTAAATAAGTGGTCAATTAGAACACCAAACACCCTCTCTAAACTCTCAAAATACCAAACACAATAGTCCATACACCAAAACCTATTTTTAGAATAATAAATTCAGCATATAACCCCCCCTCTCATTTTATCTTCCCACTCACACTAAAGTTTGTAACCCTCAAACTCTTCCTCTCCCTACTAGCAAAAGTTATAACTCCAAACTATTTTTCTCCCTACTAGGCTGTCCATAACCCCCCTCTCTTAACCTTCCCCGTCAAACTATCTGAAGAAAACTTCTTTCTAACTCTCTTCCTCGTATTTTCTCTTCAAAAACCATTTCAAAATTCCTTCTCCATCTCCCTCCATACCTCTATCTATCCAACCCTACCCAGGCTGAATCCGAATTCAACAACACCCACACCAATCTGGCCCTATCTCCTTTCACTGTAAGTATCTTTCTCTCAAATTTTGTATGCTTCTTTCTATCCCTGTCCTTATCACTTTCTCGACACAAACTTTCTATCAAAACTCAATCTAAGTTCCTCAAAATATTCCTCCATCAGAGTTGTCCAGGTTGAATCAGAATTCAGTGTATTCTCTTCTCAGGCCACTCCATCACCTTCATAGCCTCCAAACCACCACTACAGTATCCAAATCTTCTTTCCCTATCTTTCCTTAACAAGTTTCCTTTATAACTCAGCACCAAAATCATCCCACAACTCTCCCAAATATCCCCTACAAACCGAAGATACCCTACTGAACCTACCAGCAATAATACCACTTCAACACCTTATTGCCACCACTTCCAGCAGTAAAAACCCTTCAACAACTACCCTATCCTCATCCTCTACCTCTCCCATAATCTCGCTAAGCCCTACAATACTTGAAAAAATATTTTGAATCCCCGGACAGCATCTACGAGCCAAAGTGTCCAAATCTGGACAGATTTGTGTAAGCAGTGCAGAGTCCTTTTTTGCCTTCCCATTTCACTTTGGTAAGATCTCAAAGTCCACATAATTAACCCTCTCTATATTTACTTCACATACCTCTTAAATTTTACCAACTTTCTATTCATATTTTTATGATATTACACCAAGAACACTTACTACTTCTCATATCTAGACTTGAATATTATTTATGCACTTGTTGTCCTACTCACTTTGCCATAATCTAAAATCCAAGCAACCACTTACAAAACATGAATTTTACTCAAGTTTGCACTAAATTTAAGAATATATAAGTTTTTTTAGGGTGTTATATATAAATAAATGCATGGATGAGACATGATTAAATATTGTTTAACTACTAGTGCACTTTGCCTAGGTTTTATGCTAGCTAGTTTTATTATTTATAACCACTATGTTAGAATGTAGAAGATGCCATGCTAGGGTTGTGCACTAGTTTTAGTAGTGTTTATACATATGTTTCACGACAAATGCAAGTTAGGAATGAGGTATATGCCATAATCTTATTATAAATTTAGATTTAACTTGTCATTGTATACTTGATATTTTATAGTACAAAGAGAGTTGTATGTAGTTGGATGAATGCATATACTTGAGGAATAGAGTATGTGATTATTTGTGATGACATTAAATTGACCTATTGTTAATGTTCATGTTTTAATAGATAAAACGAACCCTAGGTTAGCTTACATAGTATGACACTTAGTGAATAGCAAGGTTGATGATATGTTATATATGAAAACCTAGTGTGAGGACACCTAGTACCAACATGAACCTTCGTTATTACCATGTTTATGTTATATGATAAGTTGTATATTTAGAGGACTTGATGATGTTATGTGACTAGTAGGCATGGTGGTTATACACTTTCTTGGTCCTTGACTAGTGAACCTTAGCCAACCTACTTAGTTATAACCCTTAATTAATTTTGACTCTAAATAACTGATAGCATTTTGTTTGTTGTATCCTTGATTAATTTAGATCTTAATTGTCTAATGATTAATGATGTAGAGTAGTTGTACACTTGTGCATGCTTAGTGAACCGTGTCATAGTGACTGATGTGATATTACAATATATATATATAGGCTCTTGGAATTGTTCAGACTTGGATGCCGAAAAAAGTTTTTTCCGTTGTAGCATGGAGTTACAGGCAAGATACATTGCCACCTTATTTTACTGTACAAATTAAATTGTTTGCATTATATGATTTTGTTCTAGATAATATAGTATAAGTATGAGCGTCTGAGTATGACTCGGGTGCTGGCGACGAATGCGTCGATGAGTAGATAATGCATAAACCAAGGCATAGTGACATTACCAATACTTTGGGAGGTATTCTGATATTTCCCCAGGACCCTGACACGTCTTACTCATGACCCAATCATGATTGGTGCGTGTTATCGTATCCGACTGGCTATCAGTACGTTCGATATGTATGTTGGTACCATACCTCGTTTTGGCATTAGAATAATTGACTGGCATGGTAGTTACGTGATGTTCTTGTTGTGTATATGACTTAGACATATGTATTGGGCGGGGAAGACAACTAGTAGGCTTATAGGACACACAACATCGATAGCAATAGTGTCTATGGATCTACAGAGATTGATGACTACCCTTTAGCAGATATCACTTTCGAAGGGGAGATAGGCTTATATATATATATATGCAACCTACATGCGTTCTTCGGAGCGTTGGTGTTTATTTAGCAGAAGTTGCGTTCGACAGGTCGTTATAGCAGTTATCTATGCCTATGCTTACCCATATGTACCAAAGTTGTCCTCAATTTGTATTGACATAGATGGTTAGGTTACCTTATGTATTTTGAACAGTATTTATATTTTGGCATGTAACATTTGTATCTTGCTACATTCCACTGATGACCTGGTTCCCTGCCAGATTAGCTGAGTTGGACACAAAGATCTTTTGCTAGATGGTTGAGTCGTGCTCATTTCCTTACAGGTATTATCCTTTTGTGTATATGTATACAATTTATCTTGTTTGTATCTGCTTAGTTTTTGAAGAATCATGCTATTTACTATGAGTCTATTCGAAAAGTATGATTATTAGGCTGCTGACTAGTAGTCATATTTACCTTTCTTTTTATTCCTGTCATATGGATTGAGAGATAGATAGTTGATAGATATAGATAATTATCTTGATCCCTTAACCATGGACAACGTAAGTGCACTTCGTCGGGTCCATTAAATTGAAAAGCCCTACGGAGTCGTACCAGCTGGCCATTACCAAGTATTTGGTCCAGCATATTTTGGGGACTGGGCGTGACATAGTTTTTGTGGTGGCCCATGCAGGTCCAAATTATAGTCTTGTTTATGTTATATGATAATTTAAACATTTAGATGACTTGATAATGTTATGTGACTAGTAGGCTTGGTGTTTACACACTTTCTTGGTCCTTGACTAGTGAACCTTAGCCAACCTACTTAGTTAGAACCCCTATTTAATTTAGATTCTAAATAACTCATGTCATTTTATAAGTTGTACCCTTGATTAATTTTGACCCTAATTATATAATTATTAATAACGTAGAGTAGTTGTACACTTGTGCATGCTTAGTGAACCGTGTTACTGTGACTGATGTGATATTACTATTTATATATAGGGTCTTGGGATTGTTCAGACTTGGATGCCGAAACAAGTTCTTGCAATTGCAGGTTGGAGTTCTAGGCAAGATACCTTGCCACCTTGTTTTACTATAAAAATTAAATTGTTTGCATTATATGATTCTGCTATAGATAATAAAGTATAAGTATGAGCGTCTGAGTATGACTCGGGTACATGCGACAAATGCGTTGATGAGTAGATAATGCATAAACCAAGGCATAGTGACATTACCAAAGTTTTGGGAGGTATTCTAATATTTCCCCAGGACCCTGACACTTTTTACTCATGACACAATCATGATTGGTGCGTGTTATCATATCCGACTGGCTATCAGTGCATTCGACACGTATGTCGGTACCGTACACAGTTTTGGCATTAGAATAATTGACTGGCATGGTAGTTACGTGATGTTCACGTTGTGTATGCGAATTGGACATATGCATTGGGCGGGGAGGACAACTAGTAGGCGTTTGGGACACACAACATCGATAGCTGTAGTGTCTATGGATCTACAAAGATTGATGCTATCCTTTAGCAGATATCACTTCCAGTGGGAAGTTCGGCTTGTTTATATATATATATGCAACCTACTAGCGTTCTTCGAAGCGTTGGTGTTTATTTAGCAGAAGTCCTGTTCGACGGGTTGTTATGGCAGTTATCTATGCCTACGCTTACCCATATGTACCAAAGTTGTCCTCAAATTATATTCACATAGATGGTTATGTTAACCTATTTATTTTGCACAATATTTATATTTCGGCATGTACTATTTGTATTTTGTTACGTTCAACTGATGACCCGGTTCCTACCAGGTTAGCTGAATTGGACGCGTAGATCTTTTGCTGGATGGTTGATTAGTGCTCATTTCCTTACAGGTATAATCCTATTGTGTATATGTCTATGCTTCGTACTGTTATATGTATCTCCTTAGTTTTTAAAGACTCATGCTATTTACTACGAGTCTATTCGAAAAGTATGATTATTAGGCTGCTGACTAGTAGTCATATTTACCTTTCTTTTTATTCTTGTCATATGGATTGAGAGATAGATAGTTGATAGATATAGATAATTATCTTGATCACTTTACCATGGACAGCGTAAGTGCACTTCGTCGGGTCCATTAAATTGAAAAGCCCTACGGAGTCGTACCAGCTGACCATTGCCATGTGTCTGGTGTCGAATATTTTAGGGACTGGGCGTGACATAGTTTTTGTGGTGGCCCATGCATGTCCAAATTATAGTCTTGTTTATGTTATATGAGAATTTGTACATTTAGAGGACTTGATGATGTTAGGTGACTGGTAGGCTTGGTGTTTACACACTTTCTTGGTCCTTGACTAGTGAACCTTAACCAACCTACTTAGTTAGAACCCATATTTAATTTAGATTCTAAATGACTGATGTCATTTTGTAAGTTGTACCCTTGATTAATTTAGATCATAATTGTCTAATAATTAATGACGTAGAGTAGTTATACTATTTTGCATGCTTAGTGAACCGCGTCACAGTGATTGATGTGATATTACTATTTCTATATAGGCTCTTGGGATTGTTCAGACTTGGATGCCGGAACAAGTTTTTGCCATTGCAGCTTGGAGTTCCAGGCAAGATACGTTGCCACCTTGTTTTACTGTAAAAATTAAATTGTTTGCAATATGTGATTATGCTCTAAATAATATAGTATAAGTATAAGGGTCTGAGTATGAATCGGGTGCAGTCGACGAATGCATCGATGAGTAGATAATGCATAAACCAAGACAATGTCATTACCAAAGTTTTGGGAGGTATTCTGATATTTTCCCAGGACCCTAACACTTCTTACTCACGGCACAATTATGATTGGTGCGTGTTATTGTATCCCACTGGCTATTAGTGCGTTCGACACGTATGTCGGTACCGTAAATAGTTTTGGCATTAGAATAATTGACTGGCATGGTAGTTACACAGAGATATTTTGTTGGATGGTTGATGAGTGCTCATTTCCTTACAGGTATTATCCTTTCGTGTATATGTATATGCTTCGTCCTATTATTTGTATCTGGTTAGTTTTTGTAAGCTCATGCTATTTACTTTGAGTCTATTCAAAAAGTACGATTATTAGGCTGCAGACTAGTAGTCATATTTACCTTTTTTTTACTCCTGACATATGGATTGAGATATAGATAGTTGATAGATATAAATAATTAGCTTGATCACTTGACCCTGGTCATCGTAAGTGTACTTTGTTGGGTCCATTAAATTGAAAAATCCTACGGAGTCGTACCAACTAGTCATTAAAACGTGTCTGGTCCTACATATTTTGGGACTGGGATATGACATGGTTTTAGTGGTGGCCCATGCAGGTCCTTCGAGAGTAAATTTATGACATTATTTTCATTATAGATATTGGAAGATTTAAATTGAGATTGTGTTGAGACCTCCTTGAGTAACGTAAGTTTAAGTTATTGATTTTCTAGATAATGATTAACATAATAACAATGATATAGAAATATATAGATGGCAAAATAGGATTAGGGGACCAAATTATTTAGATGATTAAACTGTATGTATATGAAAGTTTAAGATTAAGAGAGTGGGTAGGGATAAGTACCAAGTTGTGTTTATATATTTAGAGATATGATGAGTTATGGTTAGAGATATTTAGAGACATGCCTGGGCCACCACAAAAACTATGTCACGCCCCAGTCCCAAAACATGCGGGACTAGACACGTGGCAATGGCCAGCTGGTACGACTCCGTAGGTCTTTCCAATTTAACGGACCCTACAAAGTGCACTTACGCTGTCCATGGTCAAGTGATCAAGCTAATTATCTATATCTATCCACTATATTCCTCTCAATATATATGAGAGGAATAAAAAGAAAGGTAAATACGACTACTAGTCTGCAGTCTAATAATCATACTTTCTGGATAGACTCGAAATAAATAGCATGAATCTACAAAAACTAAGTAGGTAAAAATAACAGGACGAAACATATATATAAACGAAAGGATAATAAATGTAAGAAAATGAGCACTCATCAAGCATCAAGCAAAAGATCTTTGTGTCCAACTCAGCTAACCTGGTATGAGACCAGGTCCTCAAGTATGGCATCTTCTACATTCTAACATAATGTTTATAAACAATAAAACTAACTAGCACAAAACCTAGGCAAAGTGGACTACTAGTTGCACAATATTTAATCATGTCTCAACCATGTATTTATTTATATATAATAAGCTAAAAAAACCTTATATATTCTAAAATTTAGTGACAATTGGTGTAAAAATCATGTTTTGCAAGTGGTAGCTTGGGTTTTAGATCATGGCAAAGAGAATAGGACAACAAGTGATAAATAACATTTAAGTCTAGATATGAGAAGTAGTAAGTGTTCATGGTGTAATATCATAAAAAATATAAATAAAAAGTTGATAACATTTAAGAGGGATGTGAAGTACATATAGAGAGGGTTGAGTAGGTGGTGTTTGAGCTCTTACAAAGTAAAATAGAAAGGCAAAAGAGGACTGTGCATTGCTTGCACAAATCTGTCTAGATTTGGATACTGCGGCTCGTAGCTTCTGTCCGGGGCTTCAAATTTTTTCGTCAAGTGCTGTAGGGATTAGAGAGAATAGGGAAGAGGTAGTGGATGAGGATAAGATAGTTGTTGAAGGAGTTTTGGTGCTGGAAGTGGTGGCAACAAGGTGTTGAAGTTGTGTTATTATTGGCGGGTTTAGCAGGGTTTCTTCGATTTGTAGGGGTATTTGGGGGAGTTGTGGGATGATTTAGGTGCTGATTTGTAAAGGACACTTTTGAAGGAGATATAGGTTAAGGAGATTTGGGTGCTGTGGGGGTGGTTTGGAGTCTATGGAGATGGTGGAGTGGCCGAAGAAGATGATACACTGAATTCGGATTCAGCCTGGACACCTCTGATAGAGGGATGTTTTGAGGAACTTAGAGTGAGTTTTGATTAAGTGTTTATGAATTCGGATAGGGCCGATTTGGAGTCTAGGAAGAGTAAGTAGCATACAAAATTTAATAGAAATATACTTACTATGGAGACAGATAGGGCCGGATTGGTGAGGGTGTTGCTGAATTCGGATTGAGCCTGGGTAGGGTTGGATGGATGAAGGTGTGGAGGGAGATGGAGAAGGAATTTGGAGATGGTTTGTGAGGAGAAAATGTGGGGAAGAGAGTTAGGAAGAAGTATTCCTTATGTGGTTTTAATTGGAGAGGTGAAGAGTGGGGGTTATGGACAGCCTAGTGGGGAGGGAAAAGAGTTTGGAGTTATAACTTTTGCTCGTGGGGAGAGTAAGAGTTTGGGGGTTACATACTTTGGTGTGAGTAGGAAGATGAAAGGAGAGGGTGGGGGGGGAAATTATATGCTGAATTTATTCTTCTAAAAATAGGTTTTGGTGTATGGACTATTGTGTTTGGTATTTTGTGAGTTTAGAGAGGGTGTTTGGTACTCTACTTGACCATTTAATTAGGTTTTTAAGGTTGGGTTTGTGGGTTGGCTCTAGGTTGAGTCAAATTAAGATCAAAGGGTTCAATATATCACATATATTAAATTAGGATATAAAAATATAAAAATAGATGTGACCGAAATGATTAGGTTAGGGTAGTCTCAATGTAGGTTAGTGTCAGACATTTGGTTGTAGGAATCTGGTCAGTGTTCTGCATCAGAAATCCAAGCTACGGTCACTAAGTAAAAAGTTAAGATTTTATAACGCATAAATGTCAAGAATATTGTGTAGATAAAAATAGAATACAAAAGTGTGATTTTGAGAGTGATACTAGGGTTAGGATTGAAGATTGGTCTGTCTGGATTAAGAGTGTGAAAGTTGTTGCTCAGCAAGGGCTAGTGTAGTATTCCAAATATTGAAACTATAGTAAGGTGCATCAAAGATATCATAATTGAAGTATGTATAATAACTCAATTTTCTTAACCCTAATTATTCTAAAATAAATTATAATATCACAATAAACTATATATACCTAAATTTGGGTGAGGGGGTTTACAATCAATCTACCTTAGAAAATTTTCTTCCTCGAAATTCAAAATCAATCTCTCCGACCATAACTCATCATATCTCTAAATATATAAACACAACTTGGTACTTATCCCTACCTATTCTCTTAATCTTAAACTGTCATATACATACAGTTTATTTATCTAAGAAATTTAGTCCTCTAATCCTATTTTGCCATCCATGTATTTCTATATCATTGTTATTATGCAAATTATCATATACAAAAATCACCACCTATAAACCTACGTTACTCAAGGTTTTCGCAATACAATCTCAATTTAAATCTTCCAATATCTATAAAGAAAATAATGTCATACCTTTACTCTCGAAGGAGTTCATGGGTTAGCCACTAAAATCTTATAAGCATAAAATTCTCAAGGCTACCTATGTAGTATCTAAATCCATTATTGTGCAGCTAAGTTGGTTACTATCTCGACATTCTTTCCTGGGTACATCGTCATCCACCTAAATTATCCATAGTAAAATCCTCCAGCCTAACTTCGTCTAATCACTCTTAGCAGCAATAAGTCCAATCTTACCGGTCAATCATACATAGTCTAGAAGTTTAACTCAAATCAATTCCAAAGAGAAATACATATAATGAAATACAATATAAGCCTCTATGAAAATACATAGTACAAAATAAAAAAATATAGAAATTATGTAAAAGATATCTATTCAATCATTCTAAATACCTTAGATAAAAATATAACCAATACAATAATGAGATTAAGATTTCTAAAATCCAAAAATTCATCGACTAGGATAAATTGGAAATAGGTTCCCATAACATCACCTACTACTAAAGATTAGGTCCAGCAATCTCATATCCTTGTAGTCAAAAATCTAAATCCTTGGCCCTAAGCAGTTTATGTGTAAATCCATAATATTCAACGATCATTCATATAAAAATTCTACCTTCCATTTACACTCCCCTACTCATGTGTAAATCTATAATCTAAGGGTCTTGTGATAATAATTTTAGTATTTATGAATTATAATTCTTTGGGAATTTTGAGGATTTAGTGCAAATAGAAATTATAAATCTAAAATTCTACCTTTCATTTACACTCCCCTACCCATGTCACGCCCCGGTTGTAAAACCCCCTAATTTTAAAACATTATATTATTTTATTAATCATTTAATTGTATTGTATTATATTGTATTGTTTCTTAGTTAATTAGAAAACAAAATTTAATTTAATTAATTACCTAGGTAACTACGCATCTAGAAATTATTGAACAAAAACTATTATTTTATTTTAATCATTTTAGGAAGTATTGTAGAAGGCTGAGAGATTTTAGGATGTGCTAATATAATTTTCTGAAATTTTATTACCATATATATATATATATATATATATATATATATATATATATATATATATATATATATATATATATATATATAGAATAAAAGAAGAGAAAAGAAAATCCTTAATTCTGAACGACCCTAACCCCAACCCACTAGAAGTCCTTAAACCCTAACCCACCCTGCTTAATCACTAACCTAGCCACCTAATCCCACATCGTGGATCAGCGAACCCCCCCCCCCCCCCCCGCGACCTTCTCTTCCTATATATAAACTCACCCACATAACTACCCAAAACTCTAACCCTAACCCTAGCTCCAACCCTGCGCCGACCCTCGACCTCCACGACGCCGACCGGAGCAACGGAGCGTCGCCTAAAACCAATGTCGACCGGCCGTCAATGTCCGCGTCATCCGCATAAACGCCACACAGCAGTTTCAAGTGCTATTTTCTGCCGCGTCGCTCGACCGAATTCGAATCCGTCTTCACCGGTATCTTCATGACCTATCCCACTTCCAACTATGTAAATTAGTTTCCATCAAACAACGGTTAACACTAAGTACAAATCGAGGCCAAGTTGGAGAAAAACCATAATATTTCAACTACAAAAAACTGTTGCGACCACCTATGTTTAAGGACTGATATCTTCCTCCATAGACATCCAAACTTAAATCTACTTTTTTATATATAAAGAACATATAACCGAGATGATTTTCTGTTAATTAGATTATTTTATTTTGTGTTAGGTACAGAAATAAACTGGGTTAAAAATCAGGAAAAAATTGTTTTTGAAAACTTAGAAATTGTGATACGGAGCACACCCTGTCGAACGGGACCGTCCCGTCGTGTACCAATTGCACTGAAAGGCGTGCATGGTATGCCCTGACGTGTGGGATTTTATGAAAACTAATTCGGACCTGTGTGCGCATCGGAATTAACCCGTATCCGTAAAAAGTCCCCGTATCGCGACTTTTACAAAATATCGCACCATTTAGTGTATGCTTGTCGGAATGCGACAAAACTTGCGCCATGGGATTCATGGTATCACGCTGGTCCTATGACCCAAGTTTCAAGCAATTATGAGACTTGACCAAGCCGCCTATTTGCGGGCCCCACGGTTGACTTTTCAGGCGGATTTGTGTTCGGCTCACCGAAATCCAAAATTGGACATACCGTTGAGTTCGTATTGACATTTATAATTTGTTTGACCTATAATTTGTCCCATTTAGAGACCGTTACCCCTGGCATACTTTTCGATGCAAAGTGGGCCACATGTGAACCCCGCTTTGACCCGAAATTACCGTTTTGCCCCTGTATCTAAATTGGGAATGTTGGTGATGTTTATTTAAGTATCCGGAGACGTTTATTCGGAGGCCATAGTTCCTGATCCTGTGTACTTGACATCTGGACGCTTACACTTTACAGATTGCTTGTTAGGCAAGTATAACTTGCCATTGTACTGTGATTTACATTTCCATATGATGCATGTATTTTAATTTTATCATTTAGTTCCTATATTTTAACTGCTATATAAACTGCGCATCCAAGAATAACTTGGGTGCAGCGACGGTGTCATCGTATTCTGTTTTTATTATATATATGCATGTTAACCTAGTTTATGACACCACCACATTATCATTGAGACAATCCTATGTTTCATTCGCCATGACACTGTTGTTACACGAGTGTGAGTCTCATATAGGACACGGACTTGCATACTCGACTGGCCACTGGTACGTATAGGTCATGCGACAGATAGGGATAACTGCTGATAGAAATTTGCATGCTAGAAGACCTGACAGTTATTTAGAGGTTTTATCGTGTTATGGATGTGACATGCTTAGAGCATGGGATGGGGAGAATAACAAGTAAGGTGTTTGGGCTTCTTTGCACTCTTTTGTGTAACCCGTACGATCCGCCGGAGATGCGCGGTCATGATGACCACTATATATTATATATTATCAGGCGGCCTCTGGCGTTCAAAAGACGACATATTTTGTAGGCCCCTGAATCTCCGAGAGAATCATTTCAATCCTATTTTAGCCAGATAGCCCACTTGTTGGAAAGTTGTTCTCAACTGCATTCACATAGATGGTTAGGCGACCCATTTAATATTTATTTTTAGTACTTTATTGGCATGCTTCTATGTATCTTGTTATGTCCCTCTGGGGACCTGGTCCCTTTCCAGGTATAGACTTGCAGGAGTATCCACAGTAGTACGAACCCGGACCTGACGCTTCATACCAGACTGAGGAGGTCTTACCTTCAGAGTACCTTTGATTCATCGTAGTAGATGGATATTCTAGATGCTATTTTTCTTAGGGACATTTATCTTATATTAGAGTTTGATCTCTTCTCGCATTTAGTAGTTTTTAGTATAGTCGATTTATAGTGGATTTGTTTCTATCCGACTATCATACTTTGATACTTCATATTGGAGATTCAGTTATTTATTTTCTATTTCTTTATTTGTGCTGTGGATAAGATATAGATTGCGTGTGACTTGTGTTGACAGTATATTACCACTTGTGGATTTGATATTCATGTACAACGTACGTGTGTGTTGCGATCTTCCAACACATTGGAGTTTTGTATATATACGGCTGGCATGTTACATATTCCTAGTCCTACGTATTTTGGGACTGGGGCGTGACATATTTTTGTGGTGGCCCATGTAGGTCTACGAATATATTGCCCCGGTTATATTACTGTAGCGAACATGACTGCATATAAGAATAAAGTATAGGTTCTCATCCACGCTTGACTAAAACTCATCTCCCCTATCAACTTCCTATTTAAATGCTTGTATCCTGTTTAATTCTTGTACTCCTTCTAATCGTTTCGTCCACCTCTTGCAGAGAGATGGATTTACGTAATGGATGTACTGCCGCCGTAGGCGACACACCTTTAGGAGTCAACGGCCAAACTCGAGGGGAGACCTCAACGACTCCTAGACTTCTGGGGCCGGATGGACAGACTCAAAATCCAGTCCCATCGGACCTTTCCGCATCGCCTAATGGGACTTTTTCGGCTTCATCGATACCACAGGATGGCCAGACACAGTTGTTCCAATTCTTCCAAATGATGATGCAGGAAAAGAGCCAACAGGAAGCCGCACTGGCTGTAGAGTAGAGGCAGCAAGCAACAGAGCAGAGGCAAGAATTTCTGGCAGCACTTGAGAGAATGGCTGCACAGGCAACTGTACCAGCCCAGGCACTAGTTCCAGTACCGCGATCTCGAGTTAGTTCAGTCAAGGACTTTGTACAGATGGGTCCCAAGCTGTATAAAGACACTGAGAGCCCAGAAGAGACTACAAACTGGATTACTCACACCAAGAAGTTATTAGAAGCATCGTAGCTACCTACAGATCTATGGATGACAGGCGTAAGGACGCAGCTGGATGGTAACGCTCATCACTGGTAGAAATCAATAGAGCGCCAGTTAGTACATATCAGACATGGAAATAATTCTTGGAGTGCTTTGAGAGGAATTACTTCCCGGACACTGTAAGGGATGCGTTGTACGATCAGTTTCTTCATTTGGAGCAGGGGAGCAAGACAGTTGACGAGTATGATGCCGAGTTTAGTCGCCTTAGTAAATATGGCCCTGCCCTGATACCGAATGACTTAGAGAAGGCTAAGAGATTTCATCGCGGACTGACTCAGGAGCTCCAACACTACACCAGCTCACAGTCCCGGATCTCTTATGCCGAATTATTGGCAGAAGCTAGATTACAAGAGACCATCAGCAAGGAAAAGGGAGGTCAACTAAAGACACAGCAGGGACCAGCAAGGACACAACAAGGAGGGCCTATTAGATGTCCTTTGGCACAGCAACAACAGCATCAGCACAGAGCAGGACTGTACCAGATTTCGGAGAACCCCTACTGTAATTATTGTGGGAAATACGGGCATATTTTGAGAGACCTTCGAAATTGTTTGGGGCAATGTATGAGGTGTGGTTCCGGACAGCATATGGCGAGAGACTGTCCAATGCAGCAGACATTGACGCTTCCACCGCCAATACAGAGGCTAGCACTTCCAGCACCGAAGCCAGTTCAACAAATGACTAGACCAGGAGCACCTCGACCCCCACCAGCCGGAGGATTCCAACGAGGACCACCGCTACCTACTCAGGAGGATCAGTTTACGAGGGCCAGTCATGGACTACCACAAAGGAATGGACAAGCTTTTGCACTAGAAGTGGATGACATGAAACAGGAGATTGATGTTATAGCAGGTATTACTCTTGCGGGAGCCACCCACTCGTTCATATCTTCTAGTTTTATTGCCAAACATAATATTTCCACTACACCTTTACCTAGTTGTGTTAGAATTCTCACCGGATGAGGAGTTGTACCTGTTAGTCGGATTTGTAGATCGTGTCTAGTAGTGATTCATGGCAGAGAGATGAATGTCCGACTCTTAGTCCTTCCTATGCCAACTTTTGATATTGTGCTTGGGATGGACTAGCTAAGCAAGTACCACGCTTTCTTCGACTATTTTGGAGGAATCATTCTTTTTAAGGTACCAGGCCAGCCGGAGCTTGAGTTTGCACGAGGATCCACGGAAGCCCTTGATGGTGTTCAGCTTACAATAGACGATGTTATTTATTATCCTATCATTTCAGAATTCCAAGACGTCTTTACAGAGGAATTGCCAGGACTACCTCCGGACAGAGACGTAGAATTCTCGATTGAATTGACACCGGAAGCAGCTCCCATAGCGTCACATGTTTATAGATTGGCGAAGAAGAAGATAGATGAGCTAAAGACACAGTTGAAAGAATTAGAGGAGAAAGGCTTCATCCGGCCAAGTGCATCACCCTGGGGAGCACCAGTATTGTTTGTACCAAAGAATGATAGGTCGGTACGCATGTGCATTGACTACAAAGCCTTAAATACAGTGATCGTGAAGAATAAATATCCATTGCCATGTATTGATGACTTATTTGATCAGCTTAGTGGAGCCAAGGTGTTCTCGAATATAGACTTGAGATCGGGATATCACCAGGTGAAGGTACGAAAGCAAGATATCCCGAAGACCGCATTCAGGACAAGATATGGATACTACGAGTTTCTGGTCATGCCATTTGGGTTGACCAATGCTCCAGCTATCTTTATGGACTTAATGAATCGAATATTACATCAGTATTTGGACCAGTTCATGGTTGTCTTCATAGATAACATACTTGTCTATTCAAAGAGCCATGAGGAGCATGAGAAACAC
Organism: Iris macrosiphon; assembly: GCA_036927795.1. NCBI lineage: Eukaryota > Viridiplantae > Streptophyta > Magnoliopsida > Asparagales > Iridaceae > Iris > Iris macrosiphon. Next base: position 61,085,094 of record JAYESA010000006.1, on the reverse strand, counting down.
CTGCAGATTATCCTAGAGACCTTGAAAAGAGAGCAGTTATATGCGAAGCTCAGTAAATATAAGTTTTTTTTGGACAGAGTCTCATTTCTTGGGCATGTCATTACGGAAGATGGTATTTCTGTTGATCCAGAGAAAATCTCGGCAGTCGAGACATGGCCTGTTCCTAAATCAGCATCGAAGTTGAGGAGTTTCCTTGGACTTGCGGGATATTACCGACGATTCATGGAGAATTTCTCAAGGATAGCAGCGCCTATGACTCGATTGACGTACAAGGATCAAGAGTTCTTAAGGACCGACGAGTGTCAAGCAGCTTTCGAGGAGTTGAAGAAGCGACTGACCACAGCGTCGATATTGACTATTCTATCAGGATCAGGAGGTTATGTGATTTACAGTGACGCATCAGGAAAAGGCTTGGGATGTGTGTTGATACAGCATGGCAAGGTGATTCTATATGCATCTAGACAGTTACGAGTACACGAGAAGAATTATCCAACTCATGACTTGGAACTTGCAGCCGTTGTTTTTGCTCTAAAGCTATGGAGACATTACTTATATGGGGAACGGGTGAAGATCTATACAGACCACAAAAGCCTCAAGTATATCTTCACGCAAAAGGAGTTAAATATGAGGCAACATCGGTAGCTTGAGTTGATGAAAGATTTTGAGATAGAGCTACATTATCACCCAAGCAAGGCTAACATAGTAGCAGACGCGCTAAGCCGGAAACCAGCAGCTTACTTCTTGACAACATAGAGGGAATTACTGGAGGACTTGCAAGAGCTTGGCATAGACGTGATATTACCCAGAGCAGATGGGACATTAGCCAACTTGCAAGTACAGTCATCACTAGTAGAGAGGATCAAGGCAGCTTTGCCTACGGATGCCAGATTTAGGAGATTGAAAGAAAGAACAGAGGCCGAAGAGTAGACGGGATTGCGTATTCATGAAGATGGGATATTACGATGTGGTGATCGTCTATATGTTACCAATAGAGAGATTCGACAGGAGCTGATGGCAGAAGCTTATAGTTCGATATATTCTATTCATCCTAGAAGCACCAAGATGTACCGTGACTTAAGACAGAACTTTTGGTAGCTTGGGATGAAAAGAGAGATAGCCCACTTTGTAGCCAAATGTCTAGTATGTCAGTAGGTAAAGGCGGAGCACCAGAGAACAGCAGGGCTACTGCAACCACTTCCGATTCCTGAGTGAAAGTGGGAGTGCATCACTATAGACTTTGTCACAGGTTTTCCAAAGAGTCCAAGTGAGAGAGATGCAGTATGGGTAATAGTGGATCGACTCACCAAGTCTGCCTATTTCTTGCCTTTTAGAGTTGGCCAGTCTACGGAAGCTTTGGCTGACTTATACATGAGGCAGATCGTGAGGTTGCACGACATTTCGGTTAGCATCGTGTCAGATAGGGATTCACGTTTTATATCTCACTTTGGAGAAGCATGCAAGAGAGTCTTGGGACTTGTCTGAAGTTCAGTACATCTTATTACACACAGACGGATGGGCAGTCCGAACGTACTATTCAGATACTGGAGGATATGTTGAGGGCTTGTATGTTAGACTTTAGAGGCTCATGGGAGGACCACCTATATTTTGTGGAGTTTTCTTACAATAATAGCTATCAAGCGAGCATCCAGATGGCTCCGTTTGAAGCATTGTATGGAAGAAAGTATAGGTCTCCCGTGTGTTGGAGTCACGAGGGAGAACGTCATATTCTGGAACCATAGTTGGTAGTCAACACCGTAGAGACAATGAAGAAGATACATGAGCACTTGCGAGCAGCGCAAGACAGGCAGAAGCAGTGGGCAGACCTTCATCGTCGTCCCCTGGAGTTTAAAAAGGGAGATCATGTCTTCTTGAGGATATCACCTAATAGAGGCACTATTCAATTCTGAGGGCGAGGCAAGTTGAGCCCAAGGTATATTAGACCATTTGACGTGCTAGAGAGAGTGGGAGAAGTGGTGTATCGATTTGTGCTATCACCTTCACTTGACGGAGTATATGATGTATTCTACGTTTTACAACTTAGGCGATATGTGGTAGATAGCAGTCATGTCCTCGACCACTCTGAGATCACCATTGGGCCGAGCTTGTCATACCAAGAGAAACCCGTGGGGATCTTTGATCGTCGAGAGAAAGTGTTGAGGAATCAGTCTATTCCCTTGGTCCACGTGGCATAGAAGCATCACGTGTCACGCCCCGATCTCTCGCAGGCAAATCGGCCGTTCCCGCTAGGCGAGAATTACCGCGCCAGCACTCCAGCAGAATAATCACTTTTACCCATCCGGGCGTGATGTCGCACGAGCGTGAGCCACACCCGTGCAAGGCCGTGGTTCATTGTCTGGTGGTAAGATTTCTAAGCCACAAAGTCGCATAGATTGTCCGAGTGCAGCAAAGTCATGAACGCATATCCGATCGGTAACAAGTTCACTGAGTCAACAATAGCGGAATCATTGAATAACACAAGTTGAAGTAAAACTCTTTATTGATATAAACAAGTGTTACAAGCGGCGCTTGGCCGAGATTACAATTCGTTCAGATCTCTCTCTCTGAAACAGTAAAAGCGTGCCAAGTGGCTACAATTGTGGAATAATTGTACAGGCGATGTTCAGGCAAAGTTCTAATATTATGTCTTGTATATGTGCTTCTGTTCCGGACGCAGCGCTCCAAGGCTTCAGAGTAAACTCCTGGCCTTAGCATGTACGAATGAGGCATCCGTACCGAACGAGGTTCTCCCGTACCCTACAAACTATCTGGTGGATTATCAGTACACGAATGCACTGGTGTGGAGGCTACTCGCCCGCTCGACAAATCTAAATACGTAATATAGGTTCCATACACCAACTATTATGTTGTCTTTTTAGTTTCCTTAGAATCAGTTTCATGCAAAGATTGAATAGCCTAATTCGTGTGGCAGTGCGCCGTGTGACATGAGAGGAAACACGGCGAGACTTACCAACTTACCATTTTACCTTCCCTGTCCCAGGCAAACCAAGTTAATTCAAGCACGAGCGTTCATAATAAAAACCAAGGCAGTAGCATATATAACATGAGTGTTGTTATATCATAATCGTTCAGGTGTTCAGTTGTTCTTTGATGCGATGCAATGAATCGCACACGGATAGCCGCTAAGCGATGATGACTTATCTATATGAACATGAGTCACTGGCATAGTCATAAAGGACCCTAGTCAGTGGCGAGAATGGTATGCAGCGAAAGAATAAGGAGAGCTATATGCCATCTCGTCCACTACAATGGACTACACAATTAGAGTTCAGCTGTGGAGAGAATGGTATGCAGCAAAAGAACAATGAGCGCTACACGCCATTCTCGTCCAGTACAATAGACTGAACAATAGAATTCTATCTGGATCAGATCGATCCCAGTGCCCCGGTGACCGTCCGTTGAACTATACCTTGTTTCCGAGTTGTCCGCGACATGCAGGTCTGGGTCTTTCCAAATTCACATCTTTCATAATACAATCAATAAAATGAGTACAATCTTGAATTTCTGCTATGAACGAGCTTGGACAGGATTCTCGTTCAAAGGTAAACTTGATGTGATCCCAGTTCAGTATTCACTTTGCCTTGATGCATGCCCCTGGTTCGGGGATTGCCTTGGTGACCTAACGGTCCCGGATAATTGCAGGTTCAATTGCACAGAAGTGCTATTTGATATTCTCCTGGCTAACTCAATGCATGCACAATACAATAACGTTAGACATTTGTAAGCAGGCAAGCATGCATTTCTAAGAAACTTAAGCAGATACGTTGGCTCGGGCCCGAAGGCAAGCTGAGTGGTAAAATCGTAAGGGAGTTTCCGAGCGACATTATATAGGGTAGCATGCGAGGGTTTGAATATAAGCAATATTTCAATTCCATGTTCTAACACAAGCAAATACAAGTTAGGATTATCCCCTTATCTAGGTGCGTTGTATTCTTATTAGCATGCGGGGATGATTCACCTAGCGACTAGCATGTATTGTTCCATATTTTAAGTGTGCTGGCTAAGCAAAGACAAGTTCACCGTAGCCACCCACCTTAGCGATAATTCATCTCGGTTGAGCAATACGTCAAGCGAGCCTCTGAAAGCCTAAGCTGAATTCCTATAGGGACAAGTCTGGATATCCTTTGCCTCAAACGAGTATTCTCGCCTGAGCAAAGTGGGCCGGGATATTGTACTTTTGTCGTTTGAATCGGCAGTCCGCTTGAGCAGAACGGGGTATTACATCACGTGCCAGGAGAATCCACTTGGGAGCATGAGGACGACATGCACAAACGTTTTTCGTATCTGTTCGTAGACCAAGGTATAAATTTACTTTGTTCATTTCTACTATATCCCATCCTTGATTTCTATCGTGGCTTAGTTTTAATTTCGAGGACAAAATTTTCATAAGTTGGGTAGAATATAAAACCCCCTAATTTTAAAACATTACATTCTTTAATTAATTATTTAATTGTATTGTACTGTTTCTTAGTTAATTAGAAAACAAAATTTAATTTAATTAATTACCTAGGTAACTACGCATCTAAAAATTATTGAACAAAAACTATTATTTTATTTCAATCATTTTAGGAAGTCTTGTAGAAGGCTGAGAGATTTTAGGATGAGCTAATATAATTTTCTGAAATTTTATTACCATATATATATAATATATATATATATAATATATATATATATATATATAAGTAATAGAAAAAGAAAAGAAAAGAAAATCCTTAATTCTGAACTTAACCTAATCCCAACCCACTAAAAGTCCTTAAACCCTAACCCAGCCCGCTTAATTACTAACCGAGCCGCCTAATCCCACACCCGCGGGTCAGCAGCGGAACCCCCCCCCCCGCGACCTTCTCTTTCTATATATATACTTACCCACATAACTACCCAAAACCCTAACCCTAACCATAACCCTAGCTCCAATACTACACCGACCCCTGACCTCCACGACGCCGATCGGAGCACCGGAGCGCCGCCTGAAACCAATGCCGATCGGTCGTCAACGTCCGCGTCACCCGCGTAAACGTCACGCGGAATTTGGCAGCGACGACCCCTGTTTCAAGCGTTGTTTTCTGCCTCGTCGCTCGATCGAATTCGAATCCGTCTTCACCAGTATGTTCACGACCTATCCCCCTTCCAACTATGTAAATTAGTTTCCATCGAATAGCGGTTAACACTAGGTAGAAATCGAGGCCAAGTTGGAGAAAAACCATAATATTTCAACTACAGAAAACTGTTGCGACAACCTATGTTTAAGGACTAATATCTTCATCCACAGACATCGAAACTTAAATCTATCTTTTTCTATATTAAGACTATATAAGCGAGATAATTTCCTGTTAATTAGATTATTTTATTTTGTGTTAGGTGCAGAAATAAACTGGGTTAAAAATCAGGAAAAACTTGTTTCTAAAACTTAAAAATTGTGATACGGAGCACTTTTCGCCGAGCGGGACCGCCCTGTCGCGTACCAATTGCACAAAAAGGTGTACATGGTATTCCCTAATATATGGGCTTTCACAGAAACTGATTCGGACGTGTGTGCGCGTCGAAATTAACCCGTATCCGTAAAAAGTCTCTGTATCGCGACTTTTGCAAAATGCTGCACCATTTAGTGTACGCTTGTCGAAATACGATAAAACTTGTGCCATTAGATTCGTGGTATCACGCTGGTCCTGTGACCCAAGTTTCACGCGATTCCAAGACTGTTGACCAAGCCGCCTATTTGCGGGCCCTACGGTTGACTTTTAGGGCAAATTTGTGTTCGGCTCATCGAAATCCAAAATTGGATATACTGTTGAGTTCGTATTGACGTTTAGAATTTATTTAACCTATAATTTGTCTCATTTAGAGACCGTTATCCCTGGCACACTTTTTAGTGCAAATTGGGCCACATGTGGACCCCGCTTTGACCCAAAATTACCATTTTGCCCCTCTGTCCAAATTGGACGAAAGTGTAGTATTTTCTAGCTATCTCGCTGATTTCGGAAACGTTGGTGATATTTATTTTAGCATCCGGAGACGTTTATTCGGAGGCCATAGTTCCTGATCTTGTGTACTTGACATCTGGATGCTTACACTTTACATATTGTTTGTCAGGCAAGTATACCTTGCCATTGTACTGTGATTTACATTGTCATATGATGCCTGCATTTTAATTCTGTCATTTAGTTCATATATTTTAACTGCTATATAAACTGCACGTCCAAGAATAACTTTGGTGCAGCGACGGTGTCGTCGTATTCTGTTTTTATTATATATATGTACGTTGACCTAGTTTATGAGAGCACCCCATTATCATTGAGGCATTCCTATATTTTATTAGCCATGACACTATTGTTACACGAGTGTGAGTCTCATATAGGACACAGACTTGCGTACTCGGCTGGCTACTGGTACGTATAGGTCGTACGACGGATAGGGATAACTGCTTATAGAAATTTGCATGCTAGAAGACCTGGCAGTTATTTAGAGGTTTCATCGTATCATGGATGTGACATGCTTAGAGCATGGAGTGGGGAGAACAACAAGTAGGCATTTGGGCTCCTTTGCACTTTTTTGTGTAACACGTACGCTCCGCCGGAGATGCGCGGTCATGATGACCACTATATATTATATATTATTAGGCGGCCTCTGGCGTTCAAAAGACGACATGCTTTGTAGGCCCCTGAATCTCCGAAAGAATCATACCAATCCTATTTTAGCCAGATAGTCCACTTGTTGGAAAGTTGTTCTCAACTGCATTCACATAGATGGTTAGGCGACCCATTTGATATTTATTTTCAGTACTTTATTGGCATGCTTCTATGTATCTTGTTATGTCCCTCTGAGGACCTGGTCCCTTTCCAGGTATAGACTTGCAAGAGTATTCACAGGAGTACAGACTCGGACCTGACGCTTCATACCAGACTGAGGAGGTCTTACCTTCATAGTACCTTTGATTCATCGCAGCAGATGGATATTCTAGATGCTATTTTTCTTGGGGACATTTATCTTATATTAGAGTTTGATCACTTTTCGTATTTAGTATAGTCGATTTGTAGTGGATTTGTTTCCATCGGACTATCATACTTTGATACTTCATATTGAAGATTCAGTTATTTATTTCCTATTTCTTTATTTGTGCTGTGGATGAGATATAGATTGCGTGTGACTTGTGTTGACAGTATATTACCACTTATGGATTTGATATTCATGTACAACGTACGTGTGTGTTGCAATCTTCCAACACATTGGACTTTCGTATACATACGGCTGGCATATTACGTATTCCTAGTCCTACGTATTTTAGGACTGGGGCGTGACACCGGTCCCCAAAACATATGGGACCAGACATGTGGCAATGGCCAGCTGGTACGAATCCGTAGGGCTTTCCAAATTAATGGACCCGACGAAGAGCACTTACGCTGTCCATGGTCAATTGATCAATCTAATTTTCTATATCTATCAACTATATATATCTCAATCCATATTACAAGAATAAAAAGAAAGGTAAATATGACTAATAGTCTGTAGCCTAATAATTAAACTTTTCGAATAGACTCGAAGTAAATAACATGAGTCTGCAAAAATTAAGCAGATACAAATAACACGATGAAGCATATATATATATACACAAAAGGATAATACCTGTAAGAAAATGAGCAATCATCAACCATCTAGCAAAAGATCTTTGTGTCCAACTCAGCTAACCTGGTAGGGGACCAGGTCCTAAGTAGGATGTAACAAGATACAAATGGTACATGCCAAAATATAATTACTGTGCAAAATAAATAGGGTAACATAATCATCTATATGAATACAATTTGAGGACAACTTTGGTATGTATGGGTAGGCGTAGGCATAGATAACTGCCATAACATCCCGTCGAACGTAGCTTCTACTAAATAAACACCAACACAAAATGAAACCTAGGTTAGCTGACATAGTATGACACTTAGTGAATAGCAAGGTTGATGATATGTTGTATATGGAAACCTAGGGTGAGGATACCTAGTACCTACATGAACCTTCGTTATAACCATGTTTATATTATATGAGAAGTTGTATATTTAGAGGATTTGATGATGTTATGTGACTAGTATGCTTGGTGTTTACACACTTTCTTGGTCTTTGACTAGTGAACCTTAGCCAACCTACTTAGTTAGAACCCCTAATTAATTTAGACTCAAAATAACTGATGGCTTTGTATAAGTTGTACCCTTGATTAATTTAGACCCTAATTATCTAATAATTAATAACGTAGAGTAGTTGTACTCTTGTGCATGCTTACTGAACCATGTCATAGTGACTGATATGATATTACTATATATATATAGGCTCTTGGGGTTGTTCACACTTGGATGCCGGAACAAGTTATTTTAATTGCAGCTTGGATTTCCAGGCAAGATACCTTGCCACCTTATTTTAGTATATAAATTAAATTTTTTGCATTATATGATTCTGCTCTAGATAATATAGTATAAGTATGAGCGTCTGATAATGACTCGGGTGCAGTCGACAAATGCGTCGATGAGTAGATAATGCATAAACCAAGACATAGTAACATTACCAAAATTTTGGGAGGTATTCTAATATTTTCCCAGGACCCTGACACGTCTTACTCACGACACAATCATGATTGGTGTGTGTTATCGTATCCGACTGGCTATCGGTGCGTTCGATATGTATGTCGGTACCATACATAGTTTTGGCAATAGAATAATTAACTGGTATGGTAGTTACGTGATTTTCATGTTGTGTATACGACTTGGACAAATGCATTGGGCGGGGAGGACAACTAGTAGGCGTATGGGACACACAACATGGATAGCTGTAGTGTCTATGGATCTACAGAGATTGATGACTACCCTTTAGCAGATGCCACTTTTGACGGGAAGTTATGTAAACCCCCTAAAATTTTAAACTTTATTTAAAATATTTTTATTAAATTATTGAATTTCTTTAGCGTAATTTTATAGTTAATTAGAAAATAAATTTTATTGATTAATTACTTAGTTAAATATGCATTTAGAAATTCTTCCACAAACCGATTTTTATTATTATTATTTTTGGAGTCTTGTTAAAAGGTGATAAATTTTCTAGAAATTATTTTGTGGGCAAATATTATTTTTAGATTTATTTTATAACCTAAATTATATATGTAAATATATATAAATAAAAATATAGTTATAATAATAATAATATAAAAAAAATATTAATAGTAATAGTAATAATAATAATTATTATAAAGTTGTTAATAGAAATAAAGAGTAAAAGAAAAAAGAAAAGAAAAAGAAATTCTGAAACCCTTAAATCCTTAAACTAATCCCTTAACTAATAACCTTAAAACCACTAAACCCCTAAGCCCAGAAACACCCCAACCCCGCTGCTAACACCCCAACCCCGCGGCCCAGCGCTGAACCCACACGACCCATCTCACCCTCGCCCCTTATATATATATATATATATATATAATGATTTAAACCCTAACCTATGACGTCTACATCTCCACGCCGCCGACATCGGACCCCTGCACCCCCGCGTCGCCGCCGGAGAGCCGCCGGCCCGGCAGCGACAGCAAAACGTGTGGACAACTGCGGCAGGAACAGGCAGAGATGACCGCCCCTTCATGTGCCATTTTTTTTCTCATCTCTCGACCGATTTCGGATCCGTCTTCGTCGGTATGATCACAACCTATCCCTCTATAAACTCCATTAATTAGTTTTATTTTAGTAGCATTAAAAACTAGGTAGAAATCGAAGCCAAGTTGAGAAAAAATTATATTTTTAAACTGTTATGAACTGCCCCAACGACCTATATTTCGAGGCCGATATCTTCCAACATAGACATCCAAATCAAAATCTACTTTTTGTTGTGCAAAGCCTATATAACCAAGATAAATTCTTATTATTTAGTTTATTTTATTTTGTGTTAGAACCAGAGATAAATTAGGTAAAAATCTCAAAAAAACTTGTTTTTAAAATATTAGAATTTGTGATACGGAGTGCGCCCCGCCAAACGAGACTACCTCATCGCGTACCAATTGCACCGAAAGGCGCGTATGGTATATCCTGACATATGGACTTTCGCGAAAGTTGATTCGAATGTGTGTGTGCGTCGCAATCAACCCGTATCCGTAAAAATTCCCCGTATCGTAACTTTTGCAAAATATTACCATATTTTGTGTACGCTCGTCGGAATACGATGAAACTTGCGCCATTAGATTCATGGTATCATGCTGGTCCTGTGACCCAAGTTTTACGTAATTCTGAGACAGTTGACCAAGCCGCCAATTCGCGGCTCCCACGGTTTGACTTGAAGGACGAATTTGTGATCGGCTCACCGGAATTCAAAATTAGACATACCGTTGAGTTCGTATCAACGTTTAGTATTTGTTTGACCTATAAATTATCCCATTTAGAGACATTTACCTCTGGCAGGCATTTTGGTGCAAGGATGTGGACCCCGCTTTGACCCAAAATTATCGTTTTGCCCCTGTGTCCAAATTGGACGAAAGGGTAGACTTTTCTGACTATCTCGCTTATTCTAGGAACGTTGGTGATATTTATTTCATTATCCAAAGATGTTTAGTCTGATGCTATGTTTCTGATCCCTTGTGCTTGACGTTTGGACTCTTACACTTCGCAGCTTTCTTGACAGGCAAGTATACCTTGCCAAATTGCTTACAGTAGTTTGCATGCTCATTATATTTTTATATATTATTATATATGTATTTTTTTTCAGTCATAATTATATACTATATATGTTGACACACACTTGACACATAGTATCATGGGAGGGAAAGACAATCAGTAGGCATATGGGCTACCCACTCTGGTAAACCATTATAACTAGGACGCACTACGGTAGTTATGTCGCGATGGTCGCTACCCTCGCGGTATGACGACTGATGATGTTCATGGACGTGTGTGTGAGTTGTGAGATAGATAGATTATCCTACACCTACCCATACGTCGAAAGGTTGTCCTCACTATGCATTTTCGTATAGATTGTCTAGTACAGCGTACTTATATATTTTCTGTCTATTATGCATGTTTTACTGTATTTAATTGGCATGCTTCTATGTATCTTGTTACGTCCCTCTAAATACCTGGTCCCTTTCCAGGTGTAGACGATCATGACTATTCGTAGGAGCATGGATCAAGACTTGCTACTTATCTCCCTTTCGAGGAGGTCTTCTCTTCGAGCCTCATTGTTCATTAGATGTACTTATGTGGTTTTCCTTATATTCTAGTTGGTAATGGATTTGTCTCCACCCAACTACATGTTCTTATCAAGCATTTAATACTTGATTCAGTTATATAGTTGATTGGTTATTCATTTCTATTTGATTCTGTGGATGAGATCTAGTTATCCCCTGTGACTTGTGACAATATATATACCACATGTGAGTTAACATTCATATTACAGCGTACGTGTGTATTATGGTATCCATATATTGGAGTTGTCATATATATACGGTTGGCATGCTTACGTATTCCTAGTCCTACATATTTTGGGACTGGGGCATGACATATTTTTGTGGTGGCCCATGCAGGTCGAGTGTATATTGTCTCGGTTACGTTACTGTACCGAGCAAGCCTGCACATATGATTAGAATATAGGATCTCATCCACTGGTTTAATCACCGCCCTTGATTTCATTTGGTATTCTTATTTGATTGCTTGCATTGCATCTTGCTTGATCCTTTCACAACGCCAATATTATCTTTTCTTTCGTGCTTGATAGGGTTTAGGAAGATTACTGGTACTAGGTATATACGCTCTATTATTCAATACCACTATTAGTTAAATTCTTGTAAGTCGATAGTATGCCTCATAACCTAGTATCACATAGTCCTTTTGACCCATTAATGAAGTATAATTGAATGACACCAACTATAGGTTTGCATAAGAAGATAGTGTTTACCCAGACTGTAGAAGTTAGAGGCTCATACCCCTATTTGGTCGACTATAAACTTAGACAAGGAGTTAGATTGGCAACTGTAGAGGCACAACACCGGTCTTCTTTGTGAACTTAAATTATTTTGTACCCTTCTTCATCATCATCCAGCGTACTTATATTTTCTGGACTACTTCCGCTTATGCTGCTATTTTATAGCCTAGTTTTGCAAGCTTATTCTTTTATCGAGCTTGTTCATGGCATATGTGTTATTGGGGAGGCCTACTAATACATTTTCTAAATCAGAATCAGTGTATTTTGGTCTGATCAACCTTAATGCACTTGGTTCGCTCTTTGCATTACTACTTTACGTAGATTGAGATATAGTTGACTCAGCATGTTAGACGAATATACTTGCCCTTTAGACATGTTCGAGCATATCTTATCGGTTACATAAGTGTACTGATATGAGCATGTAAATAGGAATTTACCAAAATAAGATTTTAATCCACAACTGCCCTGACAACTCTCTTTTTGAATTCTTTAAATCGCCTTGAATCCTGTACTTGTATTTTATCATATCCTCCTTGAATTTTTTATTATTGTTTTTTGTCTTCCCCTATTTAGGAAAGATGAACGTTCGTGATTGGTATAAGTTTGATACAAGGAGAGTACTAGATATACCCCATAGGCCAATCATATTACTTTGTGACTATCTTTTATGATTAAGGGCATATCACAATGTGATATATTTGGTGTTAAAATTTTTGAGGATATGTTGATATTTTAACTAGATGGCATACCCACGATGCTAATGGATGACATAAGTAGCAGTAGTAGTATCCTATTTCCTATCACCATCTCATCCCCTTGGGTGGCTTCATCTTCTCTTCCTTATCCATTCCTTATCCCATGCTTAATTCTTTCTATCGTAGTTGCATCTTTTCGTGCCATTATGAATTGTTGATTTACTTCAACCTTACCCTTATTTTGTTAATTAAAACATAACCGGGTTAGTAATAATTAATAACTAAAAAGATGAGTTCATAATGATAACCCTTATGTATATGCACTATAACAATATCTGTATTTTCTTATTATTTTTTAAAACCTTAAGTAGCATCCTTTAGTCTAACGTGAATTGGTTGGATTGTTGAAATAGTTCATACTTCTAATAGTTTTATAAAGTTAGTCAAGACCTTAATTGTTGCCCTAAAACTTAGACTAAGCTTAGGAAAGAGTTGAAGGCACTTGTTACGAACTAATGACTATGATAAATCACTGACTAGGTAGCGACAGCTGCAGCTAGACCATTATAGTAGAGTAGTCAAATTATTTGCAGATATACTGGCCAGGTAGCGTGGCAGTATTAGACTACGATACTTGACGGTTACAGAGAAAAATTATGGTTATGAGATTTCAGGCAAGTATCCCAAAAATTTTGACCCAATAGACTCGTCTTACAACCTAGACAATAACCTCAAAAGATTTTGACTACTAGTAGAATTATTGTAAGTTGGGTAGTGTAGACGAGTTAGAGGATAAAAGAATAGTGTACAGAAAATAAGGAAAAAAAAAGTGTTAGAATGGATGACCATAACCTTTTAGGAAGCACTGCAAACTAGCAATGAAGTGTTAATAGCTATAGTGATTTATTACGAATATAGGTTAGTGTTAATTTTAAGGACGAAATTATTGTAAGTTGGGTAGAATGTAAACACCCTAAAATTTTAAACTTTATTTAAAATATTTTTATTAAATTTTTGAAATTCTTTAGCATATTTTCATATTTAATTAGAAAATAAATTTTATTGATTAATTACTTAGATAAATACGCATTTAGAAATTATTCCACAAAGCGATTTTTTATTTTTTTTAAATTTTTGGAGTCTTGTTAAAAGGTGATAAATTTTTTAGAAATTATTTTGTGGGTAAATATTATTTTATGATTTTTTATAACCTAAATTATATATCTAAATATATAAAAATAAATATATAGTTATAATAATAATAATAATAATAATAATAAAGTTGTTAATAGAAATAAAGAGTAAAAGAAAAAAGAAAAGAAAAAGAAATTCTGAAACCCTTAAATCCTTAAACTAATCCCTGAACTAATAACCTTAAAACCACTAAACTCCTAAGCCTAGACACACCCCAACCCCGCTGCTAACACCCCAACCTCGCGGCCCAGCGCTGAACCCCCGCAACCCATCTCACCCTCGCCCCTTCTCTCTATATATATGTAATAATTTAAACCCTAACCCTAACCTCTGACGTCTACATCTCCACGCCGCCGACCTCGGACCCCAGCACCCTCGTGTTGCCGTCGGAGAGCCACCGGCCCGGCCGCGACAGCAAGCCGCGCGGACAACCGCGACAGGAACAGGCAGCGACGACCGCCCCTTCATGCGCCATTTCTTGTCTCATCTCTCCACCGATTTCGGATTTGTCTTCGTCGGTATGATCACAACCTATCCCTCTATAAACTCCATTAATTAGTTTCATTTGAGCAGCGTTAAAAGCCAGGTAGAAATCGAAGCCAAGTTAAGGAAAAACCATATTTTTAAACTGTTATGAGCTGCCCCCAACAACCTATGTTTCGAGGCTGATACCTTCCAACATAGACATCCAAATCGAAATCTACTTTTTGCTGTATAAAGCATATATAACCAAGATCATTTCCTGTTATTTAGTTTATTTTATTTTTTGTTAGAACCAGAGATAAATTAGGTAGAAATCTCAGAAAAACTTATTTTTAAAATATTAGAATTTATGATACGGAGTGCGCCCCGTCAAACGGGACCGCCTCGTCATATACCAATTGCACCGAAAGGCACGTATGGTATAACCTGACGTGTGGACTTTCGTGGAAGTTGATTCGGACGTGTGTGCGCGTCGGAATCAACCCGTATCTGTAAAAAGTCTCCATATCGTAACTTTTGTAAAATACCACCATATTTTGTGTACACTCATTGGAATAAGACGAAACTTGCGCCATTAGATTCGTCGTATCACGCTGGTCCTGTGACCCAAGTTTTATGCGATTCAGAGACAGTTGATCAAGCCGCCTATTCGCGAGCCTCACGGTTTGACTTTAAGGGCAAATTTATGATCGGCTCACCGGAATCCAAAATTGGACATACCGTTGGGTTCGTATCAACATTTAGGATTTTTTTGACCTATAATTTATCCTATTTAGAGAATTTAGCTCTGTCACGCATTTCGGTACAAGGTGGGCCACTAGTGGACCTCGTTTTGACCCAAAATTATCGTTTTGCCCCTGTGTCCAAATTGGACGAAAGGAAAGATTTTTCTGACTATCTCACTTATTCTGGGAACATTGGTGTTGTTTATTTCAGCATCCGGAGATGTTTATTCTGATGCCATAGTTTCTGATCCCTTGTGCTTGACGTCTAGATGCTTACACTTCACAACTTTCTTGCCAGGCAAGTATACCTTGCCAAATTGTTTACAGTACTTTGCATGCTTATTATATTTTTATATATTCATTATATATGTGTTTTTTCAGTCATAATTATATACTATATATGGGTGACACACACTTGACACATAGTATCATAGGAGGGGAGGACAATCAGTAGGTGTATGGGCTACCTACTCTAGTAAACCATAGTAACTCGCACGTACTACGGTAGTTGTGTCGCGATGGTCGCTACCCTCGCGGTATGTCGACTTCTGGTGTCACGATGGTCGCTACCCTCGCGGTATGACGGCTGATGATGTTCATGGACGTGTGTGTGAGTTGTAAGATAAATAGAGTATACTACACCTACCCATATATCGAAAGGTTGTCCTCACTATGCATTTTCAAATAGATTGTCTAGTACAGCATACTTATATATTTTTTGTCTATTATGCATGTTTTACTATATTCAATTGGCATGCTTCTATGTATCTTGTTATGTCCCTCTGAGGACTAGTCCCTTTCCAGGTGTAGATGATCATGACTATTCGCAGGAGCACGGATCAGGACTTGCTACTTATCTCCCTTTCGAGGAGATCTTCTCTTCGAGCCTCGTTATTCATTAGATATACTTATGTGGTTTCCCTTATATTTTAGTTGGTAGTGGATTTGTCTCCAACCAACTACTTGTTCTTATCAAGCATTTTATACTTGATTCAGTTATATAGTTGATTGGTTATTCATTTCTATTTGATTTTGTGGATGAGATCTAGTTATGCCCTGTAACTTGTGATAATATATATACCACATGTGAGTTAACATTCATATTATAGCGTACGTGTGTATTATGGTATCCATATATTGGAGTTGCCATATACATACGACTGGCATGCTTACGTATTCCTAGTCCTATGTATTTTGGGACTGGTGTGTGACAAGTTAGGCTTGTTTATATATATATATATATATATATATATATATATATATATATATATATATATATATATATATATATATATATATATATAGTCTACTAGCGTTCTTCGAAGAGTTGGTGTATATTTAGCAGAAGTCACGTTTGACGGGACGTTTTGGCAGTTATCTATGCCTACGCCTACCCATACGTACCAAAGTTGTCCTCAAATTGTATTCACATAGATGGTTATGTTATCCTATTTATTTTGCACATTATTTATATTTTGGCATGTACTATTTGTATATTGTTTCGTCCCACTGAGGACCTCGTCCCCTGCCAAGTTAGCTGAGTTGGACACAGAGATTTTTCGCTGGATGGTTGATGAGTGCTTATTTTCTTACAAGTATTATCCTTTCGTGTATATGTATATGCTTTATCCTGTTATTTATATATCCTTAGTTTTTGTAAACTCATGCTATTTACTTCGAGTCTATTCGAAAAGTATGATTATTAGGCTGCAGACTAGTAGTCATATTTATCTTTCTTTTTATTTATGTCATATGGATTGAGAGATAGATAGTTGAGAGATATAGATAATTATCTTAATCACTTGACCATGGACAGCGTAAGTGCACTTCATCAGGTCCATTAAATTGGAAAGCCCTACTAAGTCGTACCAAATGGTCATTGCCACATGTCTGGTCCTGCATATTTTGGGGACCGGGGCGTGACATGGTTTTTGAATCAACCTAGAGCATTAATAATAGGTCAAGTTAGGGTTGGATAGATGGACGTGTGTGCACGCCGGAATCAACCTATATCCGTAAAAAGTCTCATGTATCGACGTTTTGGAAAATACCTTATAAGTTTGTGACCGCTCGTCGGAACGCGATAAAACTTGTGCCAATGGATCCGTGGTATCATACTGGACCTGTGACCCAAGTTTTACGCAATTTTGAGACAGTTGACCGAACCGCCGTTTCATGGATCCCACGGTGACTTAACTAGCGATTTTTTGATAGGCTCATCAGAATACAAAACTAGACATACTGTTAAATTTGTATCATCAAATAGAACTTTTGTGACCTATAATTTATCCCATTTAGAGACCTTTACCCCTGATATTTATTTCGTACTCTGCTTTGTGCCTAAATTACCTTTTTGCCCATATGGCCAATGGATCCATGGTATCACGCTGAACCTGTGACCCAAGTTTCACGCGAATCTGAGAGTTGACCGAACCACTGTTTCGTGGGTCCCACGGTTTGACTTAACTAGCGATTTTGTGATCGGCTGTCACTACCATATTTTCTAGGAAAGGATATTTAGTAATTTCCTATTTAATTAAATATTATGCATGATAAATAATTATTTGTTGTATTATTTAATTATTGTTAGATGTTAGTTATTTATTTTGAACTTGTGTTAGTGGACCTAACTAGTTAGTTTAGACCCATGGACCAACATGAACTAATTGGTTAGAACTTAGCCCATTTAGAAAGCCCATTGTTAAGGAGATGGATTAAATTAATTAAACTATTAGACTAGAAGCTTTATTCCTTAATTATTTCTTCATGAGAGGCCCCAAGGGGTATATTGGATATTTTATAGTAGCTTGAGGGAGGGGAAATAGGGGCCGGCCTATTTAAAAGAAGGGGAAAAATTATCTCTCCTCTTTTCATTTCAAAACTAGATCTAGAATTTTTCTCAACCAAATTTCTTCATTTCCACTTTATTTTTCTACCAAATTTCATTTCAATTCCTTCCTAAATCACTATTGGAGGCTTGAGAAGCAAGGATCTAGAAGGAAGAAGCAATAATCTACAAAAAGGAGCAAGGATCTACAAGTTGGAGCCAATTTTATCTTATTTGGAGGTTGCATTAGAAATCCATCTCCCAATAGGTACAATTCAGTTTTTTCTCTTAATTTAGGTTCTAAATCTGAGATTTAACCATGAAATATTAACCCATATGCATAGGCTACCCATAGAATTTGGTTTTGTGTTCATATGAGGCATATTGAGAAAGTTATGGTACTTTTTGTGTCAATTTTGGAGGAATTCCGAGATTGACAATTGTTGTGTGTGTCAATTGATCCTATAGATCAATTTGGCATATGCTTGTGTGTTTGGGGCTAGTTTCGTATCCACAATTGGGTAAGTGTAGGTTGTATCCCAACAATTTGGTGATACGTGTTGATTTGGGAGTTTTTCCCTCCGACACGGGACTTTGTACATGTCATATTTTGACACGGACACGTAGATCTATATTTGACTTTTCGTATTGTTCATTAATAATATATGTGATTTGTTCATGTCCTTCGGGGTATGTTTGGATGTGTGGTGGACTCATGTCACATGCGTATCCTAGATCTAGTGGGATACGGTGTGATACTCTCCATATGTGTATGCAAATTATATGTAGATCTATTTCTTGTGTTCTTAAATCATGGAGTATGTATTTATACATATATATAGATATTTATATATAGATATGGTATATATAATTATGCTTCTTGTGTCTTAGATCTATGTATTATGTATGTACTATATGTATATATGTTGTACTACATATATGTATGTTATTATTATATGTGTTTAGTATATATATTCTATATAGTTGTAACTATGTGATACTATATTGTAACTATGCATTATTGTTTTAGAATATATATTTTAGTATGTATATATATATGTAAATTTAAATGGGTATTTATATTTATATATGGATATTATATGATTATATATACATATACATATATGTATAGTTGTCTATATATATTAATATGTATGTGTGTGCATGTTACTATATCATAGTTATGTACATAATAGTAGGGAGGGTATATGTATAGTTTTTATTTGTATATATATATATTATGGCGACATCAGCTATTTTTGACAGCCGCCGTCACCAAAGAAGCAGCAGCAGCCGCTGTAGCAGTAGCAGCAGTAATGGTGACAGTAGCCGCAGTTGTCACCAAAGCAGCAACAGGAACACTGGCAGCAGTGGCGACAGCAGATTGGTGATGGCTGCAAACCGTCACCAAAGCAGCAACAGCAGTAGGAACAGTCAGCAGCAGAAGCGACAGCAGATTTAGCTACAGGCAGAACTGTCACTAAAGGGGCAGAGCATCAGAATATCAGATTTTTAGCATTGTCTTTAGTGACAGTTGGCAGATTATATATATATATATATATATATATATATATATATATATATATATATATATATATATATATATATGTATGTATTTATTATAAATGTAAATGTATTCTTAAATTGCTAATTTTATTATAGTACATGTATAAAGATTAGAGTAGTATGTATGTATATATGTTACGGGTAGTTAATATAACAAGGTATTGAGTATTACCTTGAGGAAACCAAGGTAAATGTGGATACCCAAGATATTGGATTTGGGTATCAAGTTTGTGGATTACGGTTGAGATACCAAGTTGGTTCAAAACCACGGTACCTATTTAATGTTGTAATTGTGATGCTATATTATTAATAATTGTTGATATATATGTATTGATGTTACCTTGGATTCACGTATCCGGAGATACGGTATCCTAATATTTAAGATGTGATTTTTATGGCTTAGACTTTAGTATCTTGAACCCAATATTTTTGTGTTAGACTTATGCAATCTAGTAATGGGTAGTCGACCATAGTTGACCATAGTTTGACTATAGTTAACCATAGTTGACCATAGTTGACTTTTGACTTAGAATTGACTTATTGACCTAGAAGTTGACTAGTTTAACTTATTCTCTTTCCGAAACCTTGTATTTATGTTGTATTCCATATCTAGGTCTTCGAGGTACCGTGTCAGACATCTGTGAGACTATTCATTGGACTTCAGGCAAGTACATTCTCTGATAGTTTCTCATTTATGATATTCTCTATGTTCATTGTATCTAGTGTATATATCCTTGTTCTCTTGACACGATGGTTACACGGATTGACATATCCGGATCTTGTCATGAGATGTTATTCCTTGGTATATGGTGTATCTTGTGCAAGCCTTGTTCATTGATTATCTTGTACATGTACAGACGCTGATTCTCGGGAAGACTAGTTATCTTCTTGGGGAATCTCGTGCCATAGCGTATCATGGTTGGATCTATTATACCAGTCAAGGGTGGAGAGTATTTTAGTGTAGATATGTAATCATATCCTCCTTGTATCAAGTCTTGCATTGAATAGTGTTAATCATACATCACACGTATGATTAGCCAGGCCATATATCTTGTATCAAGTTCCCAAGTCGATCACATGTTAAAGCTAGTACTGACACACTTAGACATTAGTATTCTTGTTCATTGACATATTGCTCATTATTGTATTTATTCCAGTATTTCCTTATTGTATATATATCTCTCGTATCTATTGTGTATCTTGTATATTCACATATATTTACTGTTACATAGTTTTTATCATTATTTAGACTGCTGTTAGAGATGTACTCTGCTCCTTTCCTGACTGGATATATTTTCTCAGATGATACTGAGGACTGGTACCCTACACATTATGGACCTCAGGATGTTGTGGATCTAGAGTCCGAGACCCTGGTTCAGGAGGGACTTATCCTAACTGAAACAGATGACCCGAGTTTAGTAGCTTCTTAGTATTCTTGTACTGGATCTGTCTCCAGCTTATTTTGTTATTTCTTTCAGACTCATTAATGTATTATTTAGACTCATGAGTTGTATTGTGACTATTCTATTCTTTATCTGATTCGTGCTCATTTCCATCTTAAATCTGTGATTGAGTATATTATCATTGTTGGTGGTTTATTATATTGTTAGATAGATTACCCAGACAATGTTCTACCACCGATTCTGCGGCGTAGGCTAGACGTTGTTTCCGACTTGTACCCTTACACCGGGTACGGGTCGTGACATCGGCTCACCAGAATATAACACTGGACATACTGTTGATTTGGTATCATCAAATAGAACTTGTGTGACCTATAATTTGTCCTATTTAGAGATCTTTACCCCTGGCACGTATTTCGGTACAAAATGGGCTACAAATGGACCCCACTTTGGGCCAAAATATTTCTTTGCCCCTGTATCCAAATCAGACGAATGGGTAATATTTTCTGACTATCTCATTAATTCTGGAAACGTTGGTGATATCTATTTCAGTATCCGAAGACGTTCGTTCACATCCCGTAGCTTCTGATTTCTTGAGCTTGTCGTTTGGACATCTATACTCCATAGATTGCTTGCCAGGCAAGTATACCTTGCCATAGTGTTGTTTAGTTACATCCATTGCTGCATATTTATTTTATGTTGTTTATTTTCATTATTTTTTTATATATAAAATTGTACATCCAAGAAAGACTTGGGTACAAATGATGGTTGCGTTGTCTTTTGTCCTTTATTTATATTATGCATGTTGACCTAGTTTACGAGACCACCCCATGATTTGAGGCATTATTATGTTTTATTTGGCCATGAAATATTTGTTATACGAGTTGTGAGTCTCATATAGGACACTGACTTGCGTAATAGGCTTGCCACCTTTACGTATAGGTCATGGGACGGATAAGGAATAACTACTAATAGAAATATCATGTTTAATGGACTTAGCAGTTACTTGCGTGTTATAGAGGTGATACGTTAGTAGCATTGGGTGGGAAGAATAATGAGTAAGCGTATGTGACTCTTTTAGACTTTCTCTTTTGTAACCCGCACGCTCCGCCGGTGATGCGTGGTCAAATGACCTATATATTATTTACAGGTGGCCTTTGACGATCGAAAGATGTTATGCTTTGTAGGCCACTGATTTCCACAGAAATTATGTTAATCCCATTATTTTAGCCAGATAGTCCATACTCAGGAAAGTTGTTCTTAAATTGCATAACACATAGACTGGTTAGGTGACCATGTTGGATATTTACTTTCAGTATATTATGGCATGCTTTTATGTATCTTGTTACGTTCCTCT
The DNA here is from genome assembly GCA_036927795.1 of Iris macrosiphon. Lineage (NCBI taxonomy): Eukaryota > Viridiplantae > Streptophyta > Magnoliopsida > Asparagales > Iridaceae > Iris > Iris macrosiphon. The sequence continues at coordinate 61,062,901 of JAYESA010000006.1, read as the reverse complement.
GAGGACCTGGTCCCTTTCCAGGAATAGACGATCAGGATTATCTGAGGAGCATGGACTCGGGCCTGACGCACTATTATCTGTCGAGGAGATATTACCCTTTGAGTATCTATAACTACTTCATAGCTGAGTGATCTTGTAGCAGTTGTTTCTTTATTTGATATTTTATTTTATTGGAGTTCCGTCCTCCTCTATTATTTTATTTGATATAGTCATTTGGTAGTGGATTTGTCTCCACCTGACTATTATTCTTTTGTTACTTTATATTTGAGACTTTCAGTTATTTATTTTGGTACTTCTTTACTTGTGTCTATGTATAAGGTATAGATGCATGTGACTTGTGTTGACAATATATGTTCCACTTGTGAATTATTTATTCATATTACAACGTGTGTGTGGGTTATAATTTTTTAACATATTGAAGTATCATATACATACGACTGTCATGCTTACGTATTCCTAGTCCTACGTATTTTGGGAGTGGGGCATGACATATTCCCCGTTCGTCATTGTATATTTTACTCTTTTGGGCGTTTAGCCACTAGCACCTGTTAGCCGGCATGTTTGGACATTTAGTTTTTTTTATGACTGTATATAAATCAACAACAGCTGTAATACTATCATATACTTTTGTTATTCTACCAGCTTCTTATTTTATACAACAGGTCTCTAGAATATCTTGATAAAGCGTTTAGGATGCCTTATTGCTTTATCATATATGCTCAATGATTATTGTTTCTTGTTTGATTGATTGAGACATAGATGTTTGTATGATCCTAAGTGATCTGATTGTAGCATGCACCACCTTGTCTAGTTATAACCATGATCGTCGTACGATGTATAGTACCTTGTACGGGGTAGCTGGCCATGTCCATCTGCGTATTCTGGTATTGGAGCGTAAAAAAAGTGGGCAACACCTGATCCTTGGTCTTTAAGGTATAGACCCAAACCTTCCTGGAATAATCATCAATAAAAGTTACAAAGTAAGAAACACTACCAATAGATTCAATCTTTATAGGACCGCATACATCTGAGTGAATCAAGTCGAGCAACGTTGGCTTCCTCGAACTTGGGTGACTTTGGAAAGATACTGTTGTTTGTGGTATTAAACGAAAGAATGAAAGTGTATTTCAATGACAGGGTTTATACGAGACCCGTGCCCTTTGGTTTACAAACAAACTTGTACAATTTGATCCTATACGAGGATACGGGAGTACAATTTATTTAATCTGGGTATAAATTGCTATAGGTGTCTGATCTGCAGTTGATCACTTTAGTCCTTGGACTACACGATGTTGAAGAAGTGCCGTGGAAGACGGGTAGCAGCTTCGAAGGTTGCGAAGGAGGGTGGATGCACGATGCCAAAGCCGTTGACCCTTACTCTTTGCCTGAGCTCCGGACTCTTCTCTCCTTCTCTCTCTCTCTCTCTTTTTACCAATTCTTCGACCTGGTTCGATCTTCCAAATTGTCGACCTTGTTTCCCATTGATAGGGGTCTCTATTTATAGAGTTTTGGTGACAGTGACCACTCCGTCGGTGTAACAACCGAGGAGTGGACAGTACAGCACCCTTTTACATAACGGTTAAAATAACCAATGCCTGCGTATAAATGACCTTTTGAGTGAGCATGTGACGCGTGTCCAACTAAGGGGACAAAATGCGTATATCTGCTGCGAAGATCACGGCGTAGAAGCCACGTAGGTTGGTATCCCTCGTGTAGAAGAGGTTGGCGTAGAAGCCAAATGACTGTCACCCTTGGCATAGAAGCCAAAATAGGCATAGAAGCCGAATAAGCGTAGAAGCCGAACAGTCATAGAAGCCGAACAGGCATAGAAGCCGAACAGGCATAGAAGCCGAATGGTCGTAGAGACTGAGTGGGCGTTTGAAGCCGAATGAGCACAGATCCTGAATGGGCATAGAAGCCGCTGCGTACCGTGCCAGAGTGTTGATGTGGACGTCTTCGCCGGAATTACGGCTTTCGAAGGTGTAATCAAATCTCTTACAGAGATTTGCCACCATCCTGTGCATTAAATGTGGAGACGTGTTTTGAAGGTCTGCAGCCCTTCTGTGCATCCATCGCAGAGACGTGTCTTGAGAGAAACTGTCACCGCTCTGTGCAATTTGACGTAGAGACGTGCCTCGGGCCCTGTACGAAGTGCAACTTTTGACGTGGCAGGCGGTTTGTCTACTGCGAAGCGTAAAACAGCTCATGTTTGCTTGTGTAAAACAATGCGGCGTATTCTCTTGTACGCGAAAGAGCGGTTTACGCTGGGGGGACTTTGGTAACCGACGGTTTGGTGATATTTTAACCAAATCCTCTGCATTAAATGTCGAGATCCGCCATCATACTATGGGGCGCGTCCCGAGGGGTCTGCCATCGTTTTCAGCCGTCGTCTGGGTAGCCGTGCAGCACTTTTTGTCAGGAGTCAGAGGCCAGGTTCACTGCGTGACTTGACAGGTTTATTTCGGGGAAGACGAAGCATTCCTCGTACGTATTAACGCTGCTTTGAGAGCGGCTGAGTTTTACGCCATGGAGGCGATGAAGAACTCTGTCTTATGCTGGAGCGGCCTGGACATACTGCACTTACGCGGATGGTCCTTGGAGCTTACACTTTATGCTGTGTTTTAGCGAAAAAAGCTCTGTTGCACGCTTGATGGCTCTGAAGGCCTCTGTTTACGCTGCTCTGTATCAAGAGGCTGCGTAGATCCTCCCAGCGTATTTTTTATGCTTCTACAAGACCCCCTTCAAAGCTTTTAAATTCCTCAGAATTTGAAATGCTTTGAATGAAGCATGAACGGCCCCTCGTAACTCGAAACGTTTCTGAATGGAGCGTTGAAATGGTCGATACAGACTTTATGGCAGATTTATTGGGGACCGCTGTGATCTCTTTTGCCTATAAAAAGGCTGGGGGGTGAACCTGTTCTCACCACATTCCCATCACCATGCAGAGATGATCGCCGGAGTTTGTCGGGTCGACCTGAGGAAGAAGGAGATCATGTTCTTCCAGCATATAAGGAGCCGAAAAAGACGGCATCTTCGAGCAAATGTCCACTGCAACGATGGATCATGGAAGGATATCTTAGCCTCCCTTGCTCGGGATAATCAGCAACTTTGTATGGCGTTGCCCTAGGAGGGAGGAAGGGTCATCTTTGACCACACATCTTGCAAGTGCTGTCTTCTCTCGTTGCCTCCGGTGAGGAGAGTCAGACAGACTCGCTCTGTCCCGGCTTGATCGGCGCACGGAGCATGGGATCTGCAAAATCTATGCAGGCCCAGTTTTGTATCCGCCCGCCGTTGATCATTGCCATGTCAGTCAGTTTGCGGCAACCGACTGACTGCTGGAGAAGATGGATGAAGAATTGAAGCCCAGCGAGAACCTGTCAGAACAGTTTCTGGGCAATCTTCAGACGATGATAGGAAAACCCTCCTGTCGACGGAGTTTCCCTCAGTTGTAATCACGAAAATGAAAAAAAACCCTTGTAGATTGGATTTCCCTCATATGTAATCATGACTTTGATCTTTTAATAAAATCGTCTTGCTTCTTCATATGATCATCTTGCCATACGTTGCTGTGAAGTCTGAATATGTGTAGCTTCGACATGTCTGAATCTTTACGCCGACTCTGTAGAAAGAGTGCTAGGTCCTGTCCTTTACGCATAGCGAATAGTCCATAGAACATCATTTAGCATCTTGAACATTTAGAACTGTCCTGTTGTTAGGACTGAGGAACCGCGTAGAGCTCTGAACTTCTGATAAACAAAATTTTTGTTCAGACTTCATCTTCAAGAATGACTTCCCAAAAAATTCCTTGGAACAGGGTCGAGAAATGGCTGTCTAACTGAGTTTGCCATCTTGATAGACGAGATGTTCAGACTGGAGTCTGGATGAACCTCCAATTTTGGACCCGAGAAAAGTAATTTCTCAATGTTTGAACTCTGTATGCTTCGGGTACTTGGGATGCTTTGGGTCAAGAACGAGTATCTTCTGTGTGAACTCTTTGCGATTGATCGCTTTGGGGACTGTTTCGAATATACGGAAAGTCGTGGAGCATGAAATCATCAGTCTGTAACCTCTGGGCGTAAAACACCATCGAGCGCAGAATCGTAGACTTGTGGTTCCTGAGCGTGAAGTCGTAGGTTTGTTGCCTCTCGAGCATAAAAGCTACCGAGCACAAAGGCATCCGGGCATAAAACCATAGACTTATAGTTGTCGAACGTAAAGCTGTAGATTAGTAGCCGTCGAGCATAGAAAGCTCCTTTAGCGTAGGACTGGAGATCTGTAGCCTGTGAGCGTAGAACACCATCGAGCGTGAAATCGTAGACTTGTGGTTTCTGAGCGTGAAGTCGTAGGTTTGTTGCCTTTCGAGCATAAAAGCTACCGAGCACAAAGGCATCCGGGCATAAAATTATAGACTTATAGTTGTCGAACATAAAGCTGTAGATTCGTAGCCGTCTGTAGAAGCATAGAAAAAATGCTTGGAAGATCTACGCAGCGTCTTGATACAGAGCAGCATAGGCAGAGGCCTTCAGAGCCATCCAGCGTAAAACAGGGTTCTTCATCGCCTCCATGGCGTAAAACCCAGCCGCTCTCAAAGCAGCGTTAAAGCGTACGAGGAACGCTTCGTATTCCAGGAAAGAAACTGTCCAGTCACGCAGTAAACCTGACCTCTGACTCCTGATAAAAAAGTGCTGCACAGCTACCCAAACGACGGCTGGGAACGGGGGCAGACCCCTCAGGACGCGCTCCATAGTATGATGGCGGATCTCAGCATTTAATACAGAGGATTTGGTTAAAATATTACCAAACCGGCGCTTACTAAAAAACTACCGGCATAAACCGCTCTTTCGCGTGCAAAGAGAACATGCTGCCTTATTTTTACAGGCAAACATGGGCTGTTTTACGCTCCGCAGAAGACAAACCGCCTGCCACGTCAAAAGCTGCGCTTCGTACAGGGCTCGAGGCACGTCTCTCCGCCAAAGCACACAGAGCGGTGACAGTGTCCCCTCAAGGCACGTCCCTCCGTCAAAACGCACAGAGCGGTGACAGTTTCCCCTCAAGGCACGTCTCCGCATTTAATGCACAGGATGATGGCAAATCTCTGCCATAGATTTGATCTCCAAAAGTCGTAATTCCGGCTAAAGACGTCCACATCAGCACCCTGGCACGGTACGCAGCGGCTTCTACGCCCATTCAGGATCTGTGCTCATACGGCTTCCGCGCCCCCTCAGTCTCTACGACTGCTCGGCTTCCACGCCTACTCGACTTCTATGCCTGTTCGGCTTCTATGCCTGCTCGGCTTCCACGCCTACTCGGCTTCTATGCCTGTTCGGCTTCTATGCCTGCTCGGCTTCCACGCCCCCTCAGTCTCTACGACTACTCGGCTTCTATGCCTATTTGGCTTCTACGCCAAGGTGACAGACATTTGGCTTCTACGCCAACCTCTTCTACACAATGGATACCTACCTACGTGGCTTTTACGCCGTGATCTTAGTAGCAATTGTACGCGTTGTGTTCCCTTAGTTGGACCCGCGTCACACGCTCATTCAAAAGATCATCTATACGTAGGCATTGGTTACTTTAACCGTTGTGTAAAAGGGTACTGTACTTTCCACTCCTCGGTTATTACACCGATGGAGTGGTCACTATCACCAAAACTCTATAAATAGAGACCCCTATCAATGGGGAACAAGGTCGACAATTTGGAAGATCGAACCAGGTCGGAAAATTTGGCCAAGAATACCAATATCAGATCAAAGCTCAAAACTTTGAAAGAAGGATCGAACAAGGTCACCGAACCGGAGATCAAGAGGGAGAGACAGAGAGAGAGAGAGAAGAATACAGAGCTCAGGCAAGGAATAGGGAGCGACGACCTTCAGCATCGCGCGTCCACCCTCCTTCGCAACCTCCGAAGCTGCATCCTGTCTTCCACGGCACTTCTTCAACATCGTGTAGTCCAAGGGCTAAAGTGATCGACCGCAGATCAGACACCTATAGCAATTTATACCCAGATTAAATAAATTGTACTCCCGTATCCTCGTATAGGATCGAATTGTACAAGTTTGTTTGTAAACCAAAGGGCACGGGTCTCGTATAAACCTTGTCATTGAAATACACTTTCATTCTTTCGTTTAATACCACAAACAAGATGGCGACTCTGCTGGGGACATCTTTTTCTTCTGACGAGGAAGTAATTGCTCAACACGATGCGGTATCTGTAGGAACCGTGAAGAAGACACTGGTCGTTCATTTCGACCAGTCTGCCTATGAGGACATGCTTCGGGCTGGGGGTAGCTCTCACTGTCTCTTCGTCCAAGACAACAGGAAGCTACGCAAAGTGTGGATGCCCAAGACATCCTCCGCCGTTCCTGTGGACTCTCCGATCTCTCCGGCCAATGAGGTGGTAGCATCGCTCCCTCCGTACCCCGTACGTAAAATTCAGTCTCCCGCTACGCGCGGTACAGACAAAACTTCTGGTAAAGCCTCAGCGCTAACTCAGGAGTATCTACTGCGCTATACGCGTAGAAATCAGTCTCCCGCTACGCACGGTACAGACAAAACTTCTGGTAAAGCCTCAGCGCTAACCTAGGAGTATCCACTGCGCTATACGCATATAAATCAGTCTCCCGCTACGCGCGGTACAGACAAAACTTCGGGCAAAGCCTCAGCGCTGACCCAGAAGTATCCCCTGCGCTCCACGCGTAGGAACCTGTCTTCCGCTACGCGCGGTACAGACAAAACTTCCGATGGTGCCTCAACGCCAAATCGGAAGAACAGATCATGCTCCACGCGCAGGACAACATCTGACCTCTACGGTGAACCAGATGAGCGCTGCGATCTCCGTAAGGGGAAGCAAGCGGGCGAATACTCAACTACTCGGCCTTTACGCCAACAAAAGAATGATCCGCCTATTCTCCGGATTACACGAGAAACTAGTGGCCAACTGAGGGCCTCTCCAGCTTTACGCCAGACTGAGCGAATCCCTAAGTTACGCCAGGCACAGTCCCTCAGCGTAAAACAAGCTCAGATCGCGGAAAGACTCCCTCCCAGGGGATTATCTGCCGCCCAGATGGCCAACCTGTTGTATACAGGTGGCATAGGGGAAACCATGGTGCCCATCCTCTGCATACCCGCTGATGGAAACAGAAGAAACAAGCCTTCATCTTCTTCTTCTGCAAAACCTCCTGACCTGCGTACCTATTTGATCCAGAAAGACAAAGACAGGAGTCGTAAACAAGTTTTAGAACCCCTAACTGTCAAACGGGGAGCGATCGTATGGGAAGATACAACAACATCTAATGTCATCATGATGTATGAACCATATGAAAATGAAGCCTTTATTGTCCCTCCTACCCACGACGATCAGCATCCGATAGTCTTCAAACACAAGCGGAGCGGTCCGGTTGAACATGAAGAATTCCGCGAGTCTGAGAGTGGGAAAATGCAAATCCACAGGTATAGCCCACAAGCCATGAAGATTATACAGAACATGGGTTATGATTTAAAATCAAAGCAAGGCCTCAACTATGGAAAAGGCCGACGAATACCGTTGCAGGGTACTTCTCACCATCAACAAACTCGTTTCGGGTTGGGATATGCTGCAAAACCCAAAACTTCAAAATCTAATCCTGTACCACCCGAGGCAACTCCTGCTGAATCAGTTTCTTTGACCAGAGGCCACAGCGTGTCCGGGAGTAACTCACCCCGACGAAACAAAGCAGCGTCCAAGGCTAGAGGCGGAAGGTCCTCGAGAGTCGAAGATGATACAACAACGACAATCTTCCCGGAAGACCGTGAAACTCAGGCATCAGGAGCCCTGCGACCAAAAGGAACTTTCTCCTTCAAAGAAGGTGACATAGTTGAAATCTTCAATATATTGAGGGGGGAAAATAAGCTTCAGCTACCCGACATCAGACCCTGAGAGGGCCGACAGAGTCGATGACCCAGATTATTGCCTCTTCCATCGGTACACTCATCACCCTACAAGGACCTGCTATGTGCTAAAAAGGAGAATTCAGGAATTAATCGATGCTAAGGTCATCACTCTGCGTTTATAAAAAACAAGGGAACGATCACTTCAGCGGGATAGCAGATGTGTACCTCCATCCCCGATGGAGTCACAATCACAAAAGTTTGTCATGTTCATATTACCTCTGAATAAAACTTTCGGCCGTCAATCATCATGTCCATATTACCTCTGATATTAATTGTCATCTACACTTAACATCCGTACTTAAATTCTAAGCACGCCAGTGATGTTAAGTCCACAAAAAACTGCCATGTCCATATCACCTCTGAGCAGATGTGTACCTCCATCCCCGATGGAGTCACAATCACAAAAGTTTGTCATGTTCATATTACCTCTGAATAAAACTTTCGGCCGTCAATCATCATGTCCATATTACCTCTGATATTGATTGTCATCTACACTTAACATCCGTACTTAAATTCTAAGCATGCCAGTGATGTTAAGTCCACAAAAAACTGCCATGTCCATATCACCTCTGAGCAGATGTGTACCTCCATCCCCGATGGAGTCACAATCACAAAAGTTTGTCATGTTCATACTACCTCTGAATAAAACTTTCGGCCGTCAATCATCATGTCCATATTACCTCTGATATTGATTGTCATCTACACTTAACATCCGTACTTAAATTCTAAGCATGCCAGTGATGTTAAGTCCACAAAAAACTGCCATGTCCATATCACCTCTGAGCAGATGTGTACCTCCATCCCCGATGGAGTCACAATCACAAAAGTTTGTCATATTCATATTACCTCTGAATAAAACTTTCGGCCGTCAATCATCATATCCATATTACCTCTGATATTGATTGTCATCTACACTTAACATCCGTACTTAAATTCTAAGCACGCCAGTGATGTTAAGTCCACAAAAAACTGCCATGTCCATATCACCTCTGAGCAGATGTGTACCTCCATCCCCGATGGAGTCACAATCACAAAAGTTTGTCATGTTCATATTACCTCTGAATAAAACTTTCGGCCGTCAATCATTATGTCCATATTACCTCTGATATTGATTGTCATCTACACTTAACATCCGTACTTAAATTCTAAGCACGCCAGTGATGTTAAGTCCACAAAAACTGCCATGTCCATATCACCTCTGAGCAGATGTGTACCTCCATCCCCGATGGAGTCACAACCCCAAAGTTGGAGACGTTCGAGAACGACCCCTGGGCTCAACAAATGGATACACAGTGGGAATTCTGCTTCGAGCAGAGAGAACCTCCCACCAAGGACGAAGTTATCTAAGTCAATGTTGGGGGTGAGCTCTCACCAAAGCCAATATTTGTCAGTAACAATCTTCCCCAGTCGAAAAGGAAGAGATCATACAGCTGATAAAGGAATATGTCGACGTCTTTGCATGGGGTTATGAGGACATGCCAGGCCTAGACCCGAGGGTAGCTACTCATAAGCTCAATATTTCGACCGATTCGAAGCCAGTGAAACAACACCAACGTCGGTTTTGCCCGGATATGATGGAAGCCATCGAGGACGAAGTCAAGAAGTTGATAACCTGCAGTTTCATCCGGGAAGAACAATATCCCGACTGGGTCGCCAACGTTGTCCCAGTCATGAAGAAAAATGGGAAGGTATGTATCTGCATCGACTACCGAGATCTGAATGCAGCCTGCCCCAAAGATGAATTCCCCCTTCCCATCACGGACATCATGATCGACAACACCTGCGGCTTCGAGCGTATATCTTTTATGGACGGGTTCTCGGGATATAATCAGATCAAGATGCATCCGGAAGACGAAAAGCACACTGCCTTCCGGACACCAATGGGGGTATATTGCTATACGGTCATGCCCTTCGGATTAAAGAACGCCGGGGCTACATACCAACGAGCTATGAGTAACATATTCCGTGAGCAGTTACGCAAGACAGTGGAATGTTACATGGACGACATAGTTATCAAAAGCCGCCTCAAAGGTGATCACGTTCGAGACCTGAGGGCGGTATTCGAGTTAATACGCCAGCATAAACTCAAGATGAACCCTACAAAGTCCTTTCTGGGGGTATCCAGCGGCAAATTCCTAGGATTTGTCATTACCGCCAGAGGCATCAAAGTAGACCCTGACAAAGTCCAGGCGATCATAGCAATGCGACCACCCCGTAATCTGAGGGAACTCAGGGGGTTCCAAGGACGTCTGGCTTACATCCGGCGATTCATATCCAACCTCTCGGGGAGATGTCAGCCCTTCTCTCACCTCATGAAGAAAGGTGTGTCCTTCATATAGGACGAAACCTGCCAGCAAGCGTTTGGGGATATCAAGCGCTACCTAACCAGTCCACCAGTTTTGGTGCCTCCCGTCATGGGAAAACCCTTCTTGCTGTACGTTCGGGCAATGGATCATTCGCTAGGAGCTCTCCTTGCACAGAAAAACGATGCGGGTCATGAATAGGCTATCTACTACCTCAGCAGGATGATGGTCGGGGCCGAACACCGGTACAACCCAGTGGAGAAGGAATGCTTGGCTCTGATGTTCGCTGTCCAGAAGATGCGACACTACGTCGTCGGCCAGACTATTCATATCATCTCCAGGATCAACCCTCTCCGGGTGCTGATGAGCAAGCCAAGTGCCCTTAACTCCCGACTCGCAACTTGGGCAATGCTACTGACGCCATATGACATGGTCTACGTCCCACAGAAGTCCATCAAAGGCCAAGCACTGGCCGACTTCCTAGCAGCTCATCCAATCCCGGAGACCTCCAAACTATACGAAGACATCCCCGATAAAGTTGCGGAATATAATTTTGTAAGAGAAAGTGACGCATGGAAACTATTCTTCGATGGCGCCTCTATAGTCGGTCCTAAGGGAAACGTCGTTTCAGGAGTAGGAGTCGTCCTAGTTACTCCAGATCAGCTCATCATCTACCGAGCATATTCTCTTAGCGAGCCCTGCTCCAACAATGTGGCAGAATACAACGCCCTGCTAATCGGGCTCCAAGTCGCTAAAGAGCTGGGGGTGGAATCCCTGGAAGCTTTCGGCGATTCTCTGCTCATCGTCAACCAAGTCAGAGGGATATACGAAGTCCGGAATCCAGACCTCATCCCCTATCACCAAGCAACGGTTGAGATAGCCATGACGTTCAAAGGGTTCTTCCTAGAGCATGTACCTCGATCTCAGAATCTGGAAGCTGATGCCCTGGCCAGCCTAGCTGCGGACTTAGCCACCCCTATAAGAAGGCAGGATTCGGTAATCCTTCTTAACAGAGATTTATTCTGTGTGAAGAACAGCTGTCACCAAGAACGCAGCTACGCTGTAAACACCGATCCTCCTACAAGAGATTGGACGAGTCCCTTCATAGATTTCGTGGCATATGGAATCTTGCCAGAGGACCCCAAAGAAGCAGTATCCGTCAAGAGACGATCGTTACGCTTCTACTTCGATGCATCTTCACAATACCTGTATCGTCGGACCTACGACGGACTGCTGTTAAGATGTCTCGCTGGCGCCGAGGCACAGCAGATTATCCGTAAAGCTCACGAAGGCGTATGCGGAGCGCATCAGCCCGGTCCTAAGCTGTAGGACCGCATCAGGAGAATGGGCTATTACTGGCCCACTATGATCACAGACGCGATCAGTTATGCAAAACGATGCAGGGCCTGCCAGGTCCATACAGACTTCATACATCAACCGTCTGAATATCTACATCCTATGATTGCATCCTGGCCCTTCGAAGCCTGGGGTATGGATATCGTTGGGCCCATTCACCCGTCTTCCTCCAGAGGCCACCGGTTCATACTGGCCATCACAGATTACTTTTCCAAATAGGCCGAAGCAATCCCTCTGGCTGAAGTAAAGGCGTCTGACGTAATCAGCTTCATCAAGCACCATGTCATTTATCGCTTTGGGATTCCCCGAAGGATAATCCACGACAATGGACCTCAGTTCATCAGCAAGGCGTTTCATCGATTTTGCGATAATAACCGGATACACAACATTGCCTCTACGGCATATTATCCAGCTGCTAAAGGTTTAGCGGAAGCCTTCAACAAAACCATTATCAAGCTCCCGAAGAAGTTCGTTTCTTCAAACAAAAGAGACTGGAACGAGAAGCTGGGCGAATGTCTCTGGGCATACCGCACAACGGTACGGACACCAACAGGTTGTACCCCCTTTTCACTAGTCTACGAAAGCGAGGTGGTCCTTCCTATCGAAATCCAGATCCCGTCGCTCCGAATAGCCGTGACTAGTGAGCTGACTCGAGAAAAGAATGACCTGTTGAGGCTCCAAGAGCTGGAAGGATTAGACGAAAAATGCCTCCAAGCTCAGCAGCGCATCGCGCTCTACCAAGCACGCATTTCTGAAGCTTTCAATCATAAAGTAAAGGAAAGAGTGTTCAAAGTTGGCGAGCTAGTTCTAGCCGTGAGAAGGCCGATGATTCTAACTCACAGAAGTAAAGGCAAATTCCAGCCCAAATGGGAAGGCCCTTATGTGATCGAGACAACGTTCTCAAACGGCGCCTACAGGATAGCCCAGCCCAACGGAGATCTGTTAATGGCTCCTATCAACGGCAAATTCCTGAAAAGGTACTATGTCTAATCTCTCCTGCTCAAAGAGGAAAATAGCAAAGACCTCGATTCTGACAAAACTACTTCCAAAAAACATAATTAGTTGGGTTACACTCTATCATGTCCGTATGACCTCTGAATAGATATGTCCCGCTAAGAAGTTTATCGAGAGTTTATCACGTCCATACTACCTCTGATATCACTCTCACCTAACCTGTCATTTACATTCCGAAATGATGGGTCCACAACAGTCAGAAAAGAGTCGCTATTATTCATTCCCGAATAAGGCAGAATTACATAGGAAGGGGTACATCAAGATGGCAGAGTAATCAGGCCATGAATCTGCCGCTCCAGTGCAGCTATCCTCTCATTCCTAAGGGCCAAAGCATCGGCGCGAGCCTGCTCCAGCCGTGCCTCCGGAGTATACGTAAGGGTCAGATTAGCCCTTGCCCGAAGATAGCCCGTACGGGCAGCTTCTGCACGATCCAGGTCCCGTCGCGCTTCGCTCAGTCGACCAGTCGCTACCTCCAAACCTGCCAACGACTGAGAAGCCCACTCCTCTGCCCGAGCAAGTTTTTCCCGCAGCTTGGCGACCCTCGCCGCATTCCCTTCATGCTCGGATCGACACTGCATCTCAACGGCAAGGGCTTCTTCCACAATGGCTCTTCTCCTATCCATCTCCAGCTTATGCGTCTGGATAGAGTTGTCTAGGCTTTCAAGCTTTGTAGCGAACCGCTCAGACATGAGGTCGTACCGAGCCTGGGCATCAGCATCAAGGCTGCCCTCAGTCCGCTGCAAGTATTCGTTAATGGGTTGCTCTAAACCATTAACCACCGCCTCCAGAGCGTCAGCCACTCCAGGATTGCCAAGCCCCCTAACAACCTCGATCGAAAGCTGAGAAGTCTTCTTCAGGAGCTCGAAGTCAAGGTTCTTCGCCAACACCATCGGTATTATCGTTTTTAAGCCAGTGTAGACGAGGCTGGAATGCTGCTCGATCAACGCGACTAAACTCGACTGAGCGCCCGGAGTGGCCACAATTGCAGACGAGGTAGCCACCGCCGCCTCAACAGGTGGCACGCCCGAAGAAGGTGCGATGGCGACAATCGAAGTCATCGGCATACTCGCAACAGGCGAGGTCACGATGACAGGTTCGTCCTCCCCTTGAGACGACGAAACCTCCCCGGGCGAGCTAGCCCCCGAAGGCACTCCTGCCTCAAAATCCGGTGCCTCCACGTCACCGCCATGAGCCAGAACAAAGCCGGAAGGCGCTTCAACGCCATGCTCCCCGTGGACGTCATCTCCTGAAAAAAGGACAAGAAAGCAAAATGTCAAACACAGTGGTAATCCTCTTAGGAGGAGATATCGAAACGACATTTACCCGGAACCAATGGCATATACGACGCATCTGCAGCAGATGTAGCTAAGCCACGCCTTAATGACGCGATACGAACTGTCATACCTGGAGAAAGAGGTGGGCCGACCGACATCGCCAAGAGTTCAGTCAAGCCTTCCCCGAGACGCGGTCGAGGTTCATCAGCCGGAGTCTCGCTAGGCGCGCTCGCTAACGCAGGAGTAACTCCGCCCGCTACTGACCTCAGGAAAGATTCTCCCATCTGTTGGGGCCACGCAGGCAATCCCGCTCCGCTGCTTGGAGCAGCCGCAGCAACAGCAGCCTCTAGCGAGGACTCTCCGGCGCCGCCAGCCAGAACTATAGAAGGTCCCCCTCTGAAAGGCGAGGAACCTCCGGCCAAAGAATCATCCCTGATACAGGGAGATGCAGGCTCATTCCCGGGAACCTTAACACCAGGAATACGGAGAGGACGAGCAACCGTCTCCCTCCTCCTCTTACGAAGGAAAGCTTCCTTCGGAGCAGAAGCCCATCGCTTCCCGAAAGAGACTACCAGGGCCCTCGCCGGCAGAGGCACTACACACCTCGGCAACGACACCAGAGGCTCATCCGGAGTACCAGATTCCTCCCCCTCATCAGAAGAAACCGAGGGGACTTTGACCCTTCCCCCAGGCTTGGCAGAAGGCACCCTGAAGCTCCCACGCCTGTCAAAATCGTGGTGGAAAGTGTTAACCGCCACATAAAACTGGGCGTAGGAGTGAAGGATGCGCAGCTCCGTGGAGGTTGTAACGACCGGCACGATAAAAATTGCCCCCGTACAACCCATGATAAAATATCGCCACCCTCTAGCTCCATCAATGAGTCCACCCCTGGACCTGAAGCTGGTGACGGCGTTGCCCACATGCAACTGGTCGTACCCGAACTGCCTGGCAAACCGACTAGGCAGGTAGGGCTCGAAGAAGTAATGGTCTTCGCTCCTATACAGCAGATGGGAAGGTCTAATACAGACCAACCAATTAAACGCCTCCGGAGAAAGAACGGTCTTCCCTCGACCTGAATCCTCGAGCCACAGCCCTGACTGGTTGCGATGCACAGGAGGGGGAGTACAAAGGATCTTCCAGCCATGGCTGAGGTTCAAAACCAGCCGACAGTCTAAAACTGTATTCACATTCCAGGAGGAATCCCTGTAATTCAATAGGAATATACCCCCTGATCTGCTACCGGAACCGGGTGACATAACCCGGGAATTATGGAGAATTAACCATCCCATCAAGTACAAGTATGGTAATTCCACCCTGGGGAAGCTCTCCCGCCGAGCTTCATCAACGAGCAACCCATCTGTCATGGCCCTCAGGCCAGCCTGTATACGGCACACCATGGCAGGAAGCAAGCCCAGTCTTGCCCCAAACACCAGGCGCACTGCCGGCCACAGGATGTTGCGGTGAATGCGGTCCGCGGACGCGGTGCCCGGCACCACTACTTGACGCAGCCATATGGAGAGGAAACCAGCCAGCTGGGCCTCCTTAGACAAAGGCCTGCGGCAACGCCTCAAGTAACTATAGGCCTTAGTGCCTTCCGGGTACTTTCCTACCCCCTACACAAGAATCTGATCCGGAGCTTCAGCCTCCTCCATAAGAGTCTCCACAACCTGGGCACTGAGGACGCCCAAGCAGTTCACGGGCTCTTTCTTACCACCCGAGGCTTTCTTTGACCTGGCGGCCCTGGCTCGGTGGAAGAAGAGGTAAGACATCCACTTGGTGGTGTGAGCCAAATCAGAAGGCTCGTTATAAAAAGTGGTGCACGCGAAGTACTGACACATCAACTCCTGATATACTTCCGCCACCCGAGGGTCCAAATCCCCCAACTCCCGGTTGGTGGGAACATACTCTTCATATGGGGTATCCCCATCGGCAGTTTCGAGACAACTGCCATCTCATGAAGGGCCAACCCTAACTCCCCTAGTGGAGTGGCGAAGGTCCCGGTGAGCGGAATGTACCGCTCCATCAGTGCCAGGAACAAATTAGGGTTCGAAGGCAGCCCGACGCTCGTCGCACTCACAGCGGCATATAGTCCGATACCCTCCAACTCTCTCTGGAAGTGCTTTAAGGCCCAGTCAACTAGGCATCTCCATCGGGAGTTCGTTGGGACAATCCACCCATTGCACCGAGGATTCTCCTTGGGATATACCCCACCTCGACCCATGAAGTCGTTGCAGAAGGTCGGCAATTGGACCGACTGGATCACCGAGCTATCTTCACTTGGAACACTGCCCGGGTACAGTCCTCGGAACAGCGTCACAACGCCAGAAGGGCGACTAACAAACGACCCCTGGTCAGCGCCTTTCAGATGAAAGATCTTCCCCGGCTTCCCGTGAAGATCAGGAGTCAGCTTCCAAGACATCTTCCTGGGATGCGTCGCATGGGAGAAAGCCGAGATGGGATAATCCCTCGGCATCGTCGGCAGGTACAAGACCAAATCTCCGGCAGGGAAAACCCAAGGCTCCTTTTTGGGCTTCGTCTGGGACTGTTTATCAATCATGTCCCCAAAGAGGAAAGCCGGCTTTATGTACCGCTCCCCATCTACACGTACCAAGGGTTCGCCGTTGATCATACTCAACAGCATTCGCTCACCCTGGGCCGATATCAGGAGCTCCCTTCCCTCAGGATACTGGGGTCCAGAGATGGGAAATGCCACGTGGGACAGATCCTCCAGATAGTTCGAGTGCAGCATCCCCGCAGCGAGCCCATCACCTCAGCCAATGGGGACTCACCCAGATCAACTGCAAGATAATACAAAAAAGATAGGTCATTACAAGTCTGGCACAAACACACGGACCAAGAAAATGACAGTCTGTGCTTTACGCCAAGATTGTACAAATTTGGTCACCTTACGCCGGAAGTCTCCTCCACAAACGTAAAATTCAAATTTTATGAAATACGCCAATTTTCGGTGGCCCGAGCTATTTACGCCCAGAGCTACGAAAATACGGAGTCGTTACGCTGACGCATTAGAAATATGGGCGTAAAAGATGAAAACGCCTCCGTGCGTCATCTTCCTCAAAAGAGGCTATCAGCATAGAAGACGACCTAGCGCAGTCACGTTCAACGTGTGCGAAGGATTTTTCGTCGTTTGTGTCATCCCAAAAAGTTCTACCTCTAAAGCCGGGAGCGCTAGTCGTCGGCGAGATGCTCCCCTCAGAGGGAAGTTCATCTTGCCCGACCGGAGATTCCCTCGCCGGGACAGAAGAATGAGAAGAAGAACCTATGCTCTTTCCCTTAGCGGAGGGGGTTTGTTTCGACGCCATTTCTGAAGACTCGAAGTGCTCGGAGAAGGAACGAAGAAAAACTCGAACAGTCGAAAGCTCTCTATCGCAGAAGACAGATAAAAAGTTTTTTCTTTCCAGAAGCTGGGGATATATATACAGTCCGGGTCGACTCCTCGAATCCTCGGACGAACCCCTCGAGACCCTAACCAAATCTCGCAATTAATAGTTGATCATGATTGGATGCTACGTCAGCCCACTACCCTTGGAAGACGGACAGTCAGCGAATTCGAAAGGTTTTTTCGTGCAAGACGGTTCAGCGGGTTCTACGCTAGATGAGCTTTCTACGCTCGACAACAACGGATTTACGGTTTTACGCTCGCAAGCTACAAGTCTATGGTTTTACGCCCGGATGCCTTTGTGCTCGGTAGCTTTTATGCTCGAGAGGCCACAAACCCACGACTTTACGCTCAGCAGATACCAAATCGACGATCTCACGCTCGGTGGCGCTCAGTTTACGCTCAGCAGCAACAGATCCGCAAACCTCACGCTCGAAGAAATTTTCTTTTCAGGAGCTACAAATCAAACAGTTCTACGCTAAAGGAGCTTTCCTACGCTCGACAGCTACGAATCTAACGGCTTTACGTTCGACAGCTACAAGTCTATGGTTTTTCTTGCCCGGATGCCTTCGTGCTCGGTAGCATTCTATGCTCGAGAGGCAACAAACCTACGACTTCACGCTCAGGAACCACAGGTCTACGATTTCACGCTCGATGGTGTTCTACGCTCACAGGCTACAGATCTACAGTCCTACGCTAAAAGGAGCTTTTCTACGCTTGACAGCTACGAATCTAACGGCTTTACGTTCGACAGCTACAAGTCTATGGTTTTTCTTGCCCGGATGCCTTTGTGCTCGGTAGCATTCTATGCTCGAGAGGCAACAAACCTACGACTTCACGCTCAGGAACCACAAGTCTACGATTTTACGCTCGATGGTATTTTACGCTCAAGAGGCTACAGACATGATTTCCCGCTCCACGACTTTCCGCATATCCAAACAGTCCCCAAGGCGGTCAAGAGCAAAGAGTTCACATAGAAGATACTCGTTCTTGACCCAAAGCATCCCCAAGTACCCAAAGCATATAAGAGTTCAAACATTGAGAAATTACTCTTCTCGGGTCAATTGGAGGTTCATCCAGACTCCAGTCTGAACATCTCGTCTATCAAAGTGGCAACTCAGTTTGACAGCCAAAAACCTCGACCCTATTCCAAGGGAGTTTCGAGAGATCATTCTTGAAGACGAATTCTGAACAAAACGAAATTCCGCTCATCAGAGAGGCAACAGTTCAAAAATTCTACGCAGTCCTAGCAACAGGACAGTTCTAAATGTTCAAAGTGCTCAGCAGTGTTCTATGGACTATCCGCTATGCATAAAGGATAGGGCCTAATACTCTTTCTATCAGAGTCAGCGTAAAGATTCAGACGTGTCGAAGCTGCACATATTCAGACTTCACAAGCAACGTATGGCAAGACGATCATATGGAGAAGAAGTCGATTTTATTAAAGATTAAAATCATGATTACATATGAGGGAAATCCAATCTACAAGGGTTTTTCTCTATTTCTCATGATTATATCTGAGGGAAACTCCGTCTACAAAGGAGATACCCCCTCGTCGTCTGAAGATCGCCCAGAAGCTGTTCTGGCAGGCTCTCGCTGGGCCTCAATTCTTCATCTATCTTCTCCGGCAGTCAGTCGGTTTACCAGAAACTGGGTGACATATTGGTCAAACGGCGGTAGGATACAGAACTGGGCCTGCATTTTGCAGATCCCATGCTCCGTGCGCCGCTCAAGCCAGGGACAGGATGAGTCTTTTTGACTCTCATCCGCGGGGGCCTCAGGAAGAAATAAACAGTCTACAAACTGTGTGGTCCAATACGACCCTTCCTCTCTCCTGGGGCAACGCCATACAAAGTTGCTGATTATCCCGAGCAAGGGAGGCTAAGATGTCCTTCCATGATCCATCGTTGCAGCGGACACTTGCTCGAAGATGCCGTCTTTTACGGCTCCCTACATGCTGGAAGAACACGATCTCCTTCTTCCTCAGATCGATCCGACGAACTCCGGCGATCATCTCTGCATGACAATGGGAATGTGGTGAAGACAGGTTCACCCCCCCAGCCTTTTATAGGCAAAAGAGATCACAGCGGTCCCCAATAAATCTGCCATAAAGTCAGCATCGACCGTTTCAACGCTCCATTCAGAAACGTTTCGAGTTACGAGGGGCCGTTCATGCTTTATTCAAAGCATTTCAAATTTTGAGGAATTTAAAAGCTTTGAAGGGGGTCTTGTAGAAGCATGGAAAAAATGCTTGGAAGATCTACGCAGCGTCTTGATACAGAGCAGCATAGGCAGAGGCCTTCAGAGCCATCCAGCGTAAAACAGGGTTCTTCATCGCCTCCATGGCGTAAAACCCAGCCGCTCTCAAAGCAGCGTTAAAACGTACGAGGAACGCTTCGTATTCCCGGAAAGAAACTGTCCAGTCACGCAGTAAACCTGACCTCTGACTCCTGACAAAAAAGTGCTGCACAGCTACCCAAACGACGGCTGGGAACGGGGGCAGACCCCTCAGGACGCGCTCCATAGTATGATGGCGGATCTCAGCATTTAATGCAGAGGATTTGGTTAAAATATCACCAAACCGGCGCTTACTAAAAAACCACCGGCATAAACCGCTCTTTCGCGTGCAAAGAGAACATGCTGCCTTATTTTTACAGGCAAACATGGACTGTTTTACGCTCCGCAGAAGACAAACCGCCTGCCACGTCAAAAGCTGCACTTCGTACAGGGCTCAAGGCACGTCTCTCCGCCAAAGCACACAGAGCGGTAACAGTGTCTCCTCAAGACACGTCCCTCCGTCAAAACGCACAGAGCGGTGACAGTTTCCCCTCAAGGCACGTCTCCGCATTTAATGCACAGGATGATGGCAAATCTCTGCCAAAGATTTGATCTCCAAAAGCCGTAATTCCGGCTAAAGACGTCCACATCAGCACCCTGGCACGGTACGCAACGGCTTCTACGCCCATTCAGGATCTGTGCTCCTACGGCTTCCGCGCCCCCTCAGTCTCTACGACTGCTCGGCTTCCACGTCTACTCGGCTTCTATGCCTGTTGGGCTTCTATGCCTGCTCGGCTTCCACGCCTACTCGGCTTCTATGCCTGTTCGGCTTCTATGCCTGCTCGACTTCCACGCCTACTCGGCTTCTATGCCTGTTCGGCTTCTATGCCTACTCGGCTTCCACGCCCCCTCAGTCTCTACGACTACTCGGCTTCTATGCCTATTTGGCTTCTACGCCAAGGTGACAGACATTTGGCTTCTACGCCAACCTCTTCTACACAATGGATACCTACCTACGTGACTTTTACGCCGTGATCTTAGTAGCAATTGTACGCGTTGTGTCCCCTTAGTTGGACCCGCGTCACACGCTCATTCAAAAGATCATCTATACGTAGGCATTGGTTACTTTAACTATTGTGTAAAAGGGTGCTGTACTTTTCACTCCTCGGTTGTTACACCGATGGAGTGGTCACTGTCACCAAAACTCTATAAATAGAGACCCCTATCAATGGGGAACAAGGTCGACAATTTGGAAGATCGAACCAGGTCGGAAAATTTGGCCAAGAATACCAATATCAGATCAAAGCTCGAAACTTTGAAAGAAGGATCGAACAAGGTCACCGAACCGGAGATCAAGAGGGAGAGACAGAGAGAGAGAGAAGAATACAGAGCTCAGGCAAGAAATAGGGAGCGACGACCTTCAGCATCGCGCATCCACCCTCCTTTGCAACCTCCGAAGCTGCATCCTGTCTTCCACGGCACTTCTTCAACATCGTGTAGTCCAAGGGCTAAAGTGATCGACCGCAGATCAGACACCTATAGCAATTTATACCCAGATAAATAAATTATACTCCCGCATCCTCGTATAGGATCGAATTGTACAAGTTTATTTGTAAACCAAAGGGCACGGGTCTCGTATAAACTCTGTCATTGATATACACTTTCATTTTTTCGTTTAATACTACAAACACCGTCGAGCGTAGAAAGCTCCTTTAGCGTAGAACTGTTTGATTTGTAGCTCCTGAAAAGAAAATTTCTTCGAGCGTGAAGTTTGCGGATCTGTTGCCTCTGAGCGTAAACTGAGCGCCACCGAGTGTGAGATCGTCGATTTGGTATCTGCTGAGCGTAAAGTCGTAGGTTTGTGGCCTCTCGAGCATAAAAGCTACCGAGCACAAAGGCATCCGGGCGTAAAACCATAGACTTGTAGCTTGCGAGCGTAAAATCGTAGATCCGTTGCTGTCGAGCGTAGAAAGCTCCTTTAGCGTAGAACCCGCTGAACCGTTTTGCACAAAAAATCTTTCGAATTCGCTGACTGTCCGTCTTCCAAGGGTAGAGGGCTAACGTAGCATCCAATCATAACCAATCTGCGAGATTTGGTTAGGGTCTCGAGGAGTTCGTCCGAGGATTCGAGGAGTCAACCCGGACTATATATACCCCAAGTTTTTGAGAGAAAAACTTTTTATCTGTCTTCTGCGAAAGAGAGCTTTCGACTGTTCGAGTTTTTCTTCGTTCCTTCTCCGAGCACTTCGAGTCTTCAGAAATGGCGCCGAAACAAACCCCCTCCGCTAAGGGAAAGAGCATAGGTTCTTCATCTCATTCTTCTGCCCCAGCGAGGGAGTCTCTGGTCGGGCAAGGTGAACTTCCTTCCGAGCAAAGTATTCTGCCGACGAGCAGCGCACCCAGCCTTAGAGGTAGAGCCTTTGGGGTAACAAAAACGACAAAAAATCCTTCGCATACGTTGAACATGACCGTGCTAGGTCGTCTTCTGTGCTGATAGCCTCTTTGGAGGAAGATGATGCACGGAGGCATTTTCATCTTTTACGCCCACATTTCTAATGTGCCAGCGTAAAGACTCCATATTTTCGTAGCCCTGAGCGTAAAAGCTCTGGCTATCGAAAATGGGCGTATATCGTAAAATTTGAGTTTTACGCTTGTGGAGGGGACTTCCGGCGTAAAATAACCAAATGGTTACGATCCTGCGTAGAGCATAGACTGTCGTTTCTTTGGTCTGTACGTTTGTGCAAGATTTGTAATGACATATTTCCCTTGCACTTTTGCATTTGATCTGGGCGAGTCTCCACTGGCCGAGGTGATGGGATCCACTGCCGGGATGCTGCACTCTAATTATCTGGAGGATCTGTCCTACGTGGCATTTCCTATCTTCGGACCCCAGTATCCTGAAGGAAGGGGGTTTCTGATATCGGCTCAGGGCGAGCGGACGCTGCTGAGCATGATTAATGGCGAGCCCCTGACCTACGTAGACGGGGAGCAGTACATAAAGTCGGCTTTCCTCTTTGGGGACATGATTGACAAACAGTCCCAGACGAGGCCCAAGAGGGAGCCCTGGGTTTTCCCTGCCGGGAATTTGGTTTTATATT
Organism: Iris macrosiphon; assembly: GCA_036927795.1. Classification (NCBI taxonomy): domain Eukaryota; kingdom Viridiplantae; phylum Streptophyta; class Magnoliopsida; order Asparagales; family Iridaceae; genus Iris; species Iris macrosiphon. The sequence goes on along the minus strand of JAYESA010000006.1, from coordinate 61,040,250 downwards.
TGCCAACGATGCCGAGGGATTATCCCATCTTGGCCTTCTTCCATGCGACGCATCCCAGGAAGATGTCGTGGATGCTGACTCCTGGTCTTCACGGTAAGTCGGGGAAGATCTTTCATCTCAAAGGAGCTGACCGGGGGTCGTTTGTCAGTCGCCCTTCCGGCTTTGTGACGTTGTTCCGGAGACTGTGCCCGGGTAGTATCCCGAGTGAAGACAACTCGGTGATCCAGCCGGTCCAATTGCCGACCTTCTGTAACGACTTCATGGGATGAGGCGGGGTATATCACAAGGAGAATCATCGGTGTAATGGGTGGATCGCCCCAACAAACTCCCGATGGACATGCCTAGTTGGCTGGGCCTTGAAGCACTTCCGGAGAGAGCTGGAGGTCATTGGGCTATATGCCGCTGTGAGTGCGACGAGCGTTGGGTTGCCTCTGAACCCTAACTTGTTCCTGGCGCTGATGGAGCGGTACATTCCGCTCACTAGGACCTTTGCCACTCCACTGGGGGAGTTGGGATTGGCGCTCCACGAGATGGCAGTTGTCTCGAGACTGCCGATGGGGGATACCCCATATGAAGTGTATGTTCCCACCAACCGAGAGTTGGGGGATTTGGACCCTCGGGTGGCAGAAGTATATCAGGAGCTGATGTGTCAATACTTCGCATGCACCGCTTTTTATAACGAGCCGTCTGATTTGGCTCATACCACCAAGTGGATGTCCTACCTCTTCTTCCACCAAGCTAGGGCTACCAAGTCGGAGAAAGCCTCGGGAGGCAAAAATGAGCCCGTGAACTGTTTGGGCGTGCTTAGCGCCCAGGACGTCGAGGATCTTATGGAGGAGGCCACAGCTCCGGATCAGATTCTCGTCGAGGGGGTAGGAAAGTACCCCGAAGGCACTAAGGCCTGTAGTTACTTGAGGCGCTATCGCCGGCCTCTGTCTAAGGAAGCCCAGTTGGCTGGTTTCCTCTCCATATGGCTGCGTCGAGTTGTAGTGCCTGGCACAGCGTCCGTGGACCATATTCACCGGAACATCCTGTGGCCGACAGTGCGCCTGGTATTCGGGGCAAGACTGGGCTTGCTTCCCGCCATGGTGTGCCGTATACAGGCTGGCCTGAGAGCCATAACTGATGGGTTGCTCGTCGACGAAGCTCGGCGTGAGAGTTTTCCCAGGGTGGAATTACCATACCTATACTTGATGGGATGGTTAATTCTCCACAATCCCCGGGTGATGTCTCCTGGCTCCGGTAGTAGCTCGGGGGGTATATTCTTGCTGAATTACAAGGATTCCTCCTGGAATGTGAACACAGTCTTAGACTGTCGGCTGGTGTTGAACCTCAGCCATGGCTGGAAGATCCTCTGCATTGTCCCCTCCGTACATCGCAATCAATCAGGGGTGCGGCTTGAGGATTCAGATGGAGAGAAGACCGACCTTTCCCCAGAAGCTTTTAACTGGTTGGTCTATATTAGACCCTCCCATCTGCTGTACAGGAGCGAAGATCACTGCTTCTTCGAGCCCTACTTGCCTAGTCGGTTCGCCAGGCAGTTTGGGTACGATCAGTTGCATGTAGGCAATGCCGTTACTAGCTTCAGGTCCAGGGGCGGACTCATTGATGGAGCTAGAGGGTGGCAATATTTTATCATAGGTTGTACGGGGGCAATCTTTATCGTGCCGGTCGTTATAACTTCCACGGAGCTGCGCATCCTTCATTCCTACGCCCAGTTCTATGTGGCGATTAACACCTTCCATTGCGATTTTGACACGCGTGGAAGCTTCAGGGTGCCTTCTCCCAAGCCTGGGGGAAGAGTTGAAGTCCCCTCGGTTTCTTCTGACGAGGGTGAGGAGTCTGGTACTCCGGATGAGCCTCTGGTGCCGGTACCGGTGCCGAGGTGCGAAGTGCCTCCGCCTGCGGGGGCTCTGGTAGTCTCTTCTGGGAAGCGACGGGCTTCTACTCCGAAGGAAGCTTTCCTTCGTAAGAGGAGGAAGGAGACGGTTGCTCATCCTCTCCGCATTTTTGGTGTTGAGGCTCCCGGGGTTGAGCCTTCATCTCCCCATATCAGGGATGATTCTTTTGTTAGAGGTTCCTCGCCTTTTAGAGAGGGACCTTCTTCAGCTCTGGCGGGTGGCGCCGGAGAATCTTCGCTAGAGATTGTTGTCGCTGCTACTGCTCCAGGTAGCGAAACGAGATTGCTTGTATGGCCGCGACAGATGGAAGAATCTTTTCTGAGGTCAGCAGCGGGTGAAGTTCCTGCTGTGTCAGCGAGCATGCCTGGCGAGGTTCCTGCTGACGAACCTCGACCGCGTCTTGGTGAAGGCTTGACAGAACTCTTGGCGATGTCGGTCGGCCCACCTCCTTCTCCAGGTATGACGGTTCGTATTGCGTCATTAAGGCGTGGTTTAGCTACCTCGGGTGCAGATGCGTCGTATATGCCGTTGGCTCCGGGTAAATGTCGTCTTTAGGTCTCCCCTTAGAAAGATTACTATTATATTGATATAAGCTTTCTTGTCCTCTTTTCAGGGGATGACGTCCACGGGGAGCACAGCGTTGGAGCACCTTCTGGCTCTGCTCCGGGTCCTGGTGATGACACGGAGGTACCCGACTTCGAGGAGGAAGTGTCCTCGGGGGCTAGTTCACCTGGAGTGGTTTCGTCGTCTCCAGAAGAGGACGAACCTGTCATCGTGACCTCGCCTCAAGTGAGTATGCCGACGACTTCGATCGTTGTTGTCGCCACCTCATCTGCAATCATTCCTGGAGAGGGACCCGCTAGTATCGCGGCCACTCCTGGCGTTCAGCCGGGTCTAGCTGCGTTGACCGAGCAGCATACCAGCTTCTTCTACACCGGTTTGAAAACGATGATATCGATGGTGTTGGCGAAGAATCTGGACTTCGAGCGTCTGAAGAAAACTTCTCAGTTCTCGATCGGGGCTGTCAGAGAGCTTGGTGATCCTGGGGTAGCTGACGCCCTGGAGGCGGTAGTTAATGGGTTAGAGCAACCCATTACCGAATACTTGCAGCTGACTCGAGGCAGCCTCGATGCTGATGTCCAGGCTCGATTCGATCTCATGACTGCGCGGCTTGCTACAAAGCTGGAAAGCCTAGACAACTCCATCCAGACGCATAAGCTGGAGATGGATAGGAGAAAAGCTGTCGTAGAAGAGGCTCTCGCTGTTGAGATGCAGTGTCGCTCCGAGCATGAAGGGAACGCAGCGAGGGTCTCCAAGCTGAGGAAAAAACTCGCTCGGACAGAGGAGTGGGCTTCTCAGTCGTTGGCGGGTCTAGAGGTAGCGGCTGGTCGTCTGAGCGCAGCGCGACAGGATTTGGACCGTGCAGAAGCTGCTCGTGCGAGCTGTCTTCGGGCAAAGGCTGATCTGACCCTTACGAACACCCCTGAGGCACGGCTGGAGCAGGCTCGCGCCGACGCCTTGGTTCTTAGGAATGAGAGGATAGCTGCTGTGGAGCGGCTGATTTGTAATCTGACTACTCCGCCATCATGATGTATCCTTTCCTTTTTTGCTTGCCCAGATGTAATTCTGCCTCCCTTTTGGGAATAAATAAAGGCGACTCTTTTCTGACTTTGTGGACCCGTCATTTCGGAATATAAATGACAGTTTTTAGGCGAGAGTAATATCAGAGGTAGTATGGACATGATAGACTCTCGATAAACTTCTTAGCAGGACATATCTATTCAGAGGTCGTACAGACATGATAGGATATGACCCAACTAGTTTTGTTTTGGGAGTAGTTTTGTCAGAATATGAGATCCTTGCTATATTTCACCCGAGCAGGGGAGATTAAGCATAGTACCTTTTCAGGAATTTGTCGTTGATAGGAGCCATTAACAGGTCTCTATTAGGCTGGGCTATCCTGTAGGCGCCGTTCGAGAATGTTGTCTCGATCACATAAGGGCCTTCCCACTTGGGCTGGAATTTGCCTTTACTTCTGTGAGTAAGGATCATCGGCCTTCTCACGGCTAGAACTAGCTCGCCGACTTTGAACACCCTTTCCTTTACTTTATGATTGAAAGCTCTGGAAATGCGTGCTTGGTAGAGCGCGATGCGCTGTTGAGCTTGGAGGCATTTCTCGTCTAATCCTTCCAGCTCTTGGAGCCTTAACAGGTCATTCTTTTCTCGAGTCAGCTCATTAGTCACGGCTATCCTGAGCGACGGGATCTGGATTTCAATGGGGAGAACCGCTTCGCTCCCGTAGACCAGCGAGAACGGGGTGCAGCCTGTCGGCGTCCGTACCGTTGTGCGGTATGCCCAGAGACATTCGCCCAGCTTCTCATTCCAATCTCTCTTGTTTGAAGAGACAAATTTCTTCAAGAGTTTGATAATGGTTTTGTTGAAAGCTTCCGCCAAACCATTAGCAGCTGGATAGTATGCCGTAGAGGCAATATTGTGTATCCGATTTGTATCGCAAAACCGATAAAATGCTTGGCTGATGAACTGAGGCCCATTGTCGTGAATTATCCTCCGGGGTACCCCAAAGCGATAAATGACGTGATGCTTGATGAAGCTGATCATATTAGATGCCTTTACCTCAGCGAGAGGGATTGCCTCTGACCATTTGGAGAAGTAATCCGTGATGGCCAGTATGAACTGGTGACCCCTGGAAAAAGACGGGTGAATAGGACCGATGATATCCATATCCCATGCTTCGAAAGGCCAGGATGCGATTGTAGGATGTAGATGTTCAGACGGTTGATGTATGAAGTCTGCATGAACCTGACAGGCTCTGCAATGTCTTGCATACCGTATTGCATCTGCGATCATAGTAGGCCAGTAATATCCCATTCTCCTGATGCGATCCTGTAGCTTAGGACCGGGTTGATGGGCTCTGCATATGCCGTCGTGAGCTTCACGGATAATCTGCTGTGCTTCGTCGTTAGAGAGACATCTCAATAGTAATCCGTCGTAGGTCCGGCGATATAGGCTTTGTGAAGATGCATCGAAGTAGAAGCGTAATGATCGTCTCTTGACGGATACTGCTTCTTTGGGGTCCTCCGGCAAGATTCCGTATGCCACAAAATCTATGAAGGGACTTGTCCAATCTCTCGTAGGAGGATCGGTGTTGACAGCGTAGCTGCGTTCTATGTGACAGCTGTTCTTCACACAGAATAAATCTCTGTTAAGAAGGATTACCGAATCCTGCCTTCTTACGGGAGTAGCTAAATTCGCAGCTAGACTGGCTAGGGCATCAGCTTCCAGATTCTGAGATCAAGGTACATGCTCTAGGAAGAACTCCTTGAATGTCATGGCTATCTCGACCATCGCTTGGTGCTAGGGGATGAGGTCTGGATTCCGGACTTCATATATTCTCCTGACTTGATTGACGATAAGCAGAGAATCACCGAAAGCTTCCAGGGACTCTACCCCCAGCTCTTTAGCAACTTGGAGCCCTATTAGTAGAGCATTGTACTCTGGCACATTATTGGAACAGGGCTCGCTAAGAGAGATATGCTCGGTAGATGACGAGCTGATCAGGGGCGACCAGGACGACTCCCACTCCCGAAATGATGTTTCCCTTAGGACCGGTTCTGGAGGCGCCGTCGAAGAACAGTTGCCATGCGTCACCTTCCATAGCAGAATTACATTCTGCAACTTCGTCGGGAATGTCTTCGTATAATTTGGAGGCCTCCGGGATCGGATGAGCGGCTAGGAAGTCGGCCAGCGCTTGGCCTTTGATGGACTTCTGCGATACGTATACCAGAGGTAATATGGACAATCGATATCAGAGGTACTTTGTGTTTGTGACTTTAGATATCAGAGGTAATATGGACATGACAACTAACGGTCGAAAGTTTATTCAGAGGCAATATGAACATGACAAACTTTGTGTATGTGACTTCCATCAGGGATGGAGGCACGCATCTGCTCAGAGGTGATATGGACATGGCAGCTTTTGTGGACTTAACACCACTGGCGTACTTTAGAGTTAAGTACGGATGTTAAGTGTAGACGACAATCGATATCAGAGGTAATATGGATATGACAACCGACAGTCAAAAGTTTATTCAGAGGTAATATGAACATGACAAACTTTGTGTTTGTGACTTCCATCGGGGATGGAGGCACACATCTGCTCAGAGGTGATATGGACATGGCAGCTTTTGTGGACTTAACACCACTGGCGTACTTTAGAGTTAAGTACGGATGTTAAGTGTAGACGACAATCGATATCAGAGGTAATATGGACATGTCAACCGACGGTTGAAAGTTCATTCAGAGGTAATATGAACATGACAAACTTTGTGATTGTGACTTCCATCGGGGATGGAGGCACACATCTGCTCAGAGGTGATATAGACATGACAATTTTTGTGGACTTAACACCACTGGCGTACTTTAGAGTTAAGTACGGATGTTAAGTGTAGACGACAATCGATATCAGAGGTGATATGGACATGTCAACCGACGGTCGAAAGTTCATTCAGAGGTAATATGAACATGACAAACTTTATGATTGTGACTTCCATCGGGGATGGAGGCACACATATGCTCAGAGGTGATATGGACATGGCAATTTTTGTGGACTTAACACCACTGGCGTACTTTAGAGTTAAGTACGGATGTTAAGTGTAGACGATAATCGATATCAGAGGTGATATGGACATGTCAACCGACGGTCGAAAGTTCATTCAGAGGTAATATGAACATTGCAAACTTTGTGGTTGTGACTTCCATCGGGGATGGAGGCACACATCTGCTCAGAGATGATATGGACATGGCAAACTTTTGAAAGGAGCAAATTGTTATGTAAGAAAAGAATGGGAATCCAATCGGTACGGACCGTCCCTTTGTTCACAGATTCAAAGTGATGACCTTGGCATCGATCGTCTTCTGAATTTTTCTTTTTAGCCCATAGCACGCCTTTGTGGGGTGATGAGTGTATCGGTGGAAGAGACAATAATCCGGGTGATCCATGTCGCCAGCCCTCTCAGGATGTCTGATGTTGGGTAGCTGGAGCTTGCGCTCTTTCATCAATATATCAAAGATCTCAACGATGTCGTCTTCGTTGAAGGAAAAAGTCCATTTTTGTCTTCGGGCTCTTGATGCCTGAATTTTACGGTCTTGTAGGGAGCTCACTGCTGTTGCATCATTTTCGGACCTTGAGGGGATTCTACCCCCGGCCCTAGACATCCCCTTGTTCTGTCGAGGTAAGTTACCTCTGGACAGGCCGTGGTTTTTGGCCACAGAAACTGATTCACCAAGAACTGCCTCTGGTTGTACAGGACTGGATTTCGGAATTTTGGGTCTCTTGAGAGACGCAGTATATCCCAACCCGAAATGAGCTTCTTGATAGTGAGAATTACAACGCACCGGCGTTCGCCTACCTTTCCCATAGTTGAGACCTTGTTTTAGTTTTAAGTCGTAACCCATGTTTTGCATAATATTTAATGCTTGTGGGCTATATCTGTAGGTTTGTATTCTGCCAGATTCAGACTCGCGTGATTCCTCTTGCACCATTGGGGCATCCCGCCTGCTGCCGAAGATTATCGGGCGCTGATCGTCATAGGTTGGTGGAATGATAAAGATGGAGTCTTCCTGTGGTCCACCTGTTATAACGACATCAGATGTTGACGTATCCTCCCATATGATTTCCCCGTATTTGACTGTCAGGGGAACCGAAGTCCGTTTATGACTCTCGTTCTTGCATTTCTGGATTAGGTATTCCTGCAGGTCAGGAGGAGTAGAGGAAGAAGACGAAGGCTTGTTTCTTCCATCAACGGGCGTGTGGATATTGGGCACCCCGGTTTTCCCTGTGCCACCTGTGTACAACAGATTGGCCATCTGGGTGGCGGATAATCCCCTGGAGGGATGCCTTTTCGCAATCTGAGCTTGTTTTACGCCGAGGGACTGTTCCTGGCATAAATTGGAGATTCGCTCAGTCTGGCGTAAGACTGAAAAGGTCCTTAGTTGGCCGTCGGCTTCTCGCGTAATCCGGAGGATAGGCAGATTGCTCCTTCGTTGGCGTAACGGCCGAGGAGTCGAGTATTCCGCTGCCTGCTTCCCTTCGCGGAAATCACGGCGCTCATCTGGTTCCTCGTAGAGGTCAGATGTTGTCTTACGCGTGGAGCGTGATCTGTACTTCTGATTTGGCGTTGAGGCACCATCAGAGGTTTTGTCTGTACCGCGCGTAGCGGGAGACTGATTTCTGCGCATAAAGCGCAGTGGATACTCCTGGGTTAGCGCTGAGGCTTTTCCTGGAGTTTTGTCTGTACCGCGCGTAGCGGGAGACTAATTTCTACGCGTAAAGCGCAGTGGATACTCCTGGGTTAGCGCTGAGGCTTTGCCCGAAGTTTTGTCTGTACCGCGCGTAGCGGGAGACTGGTTCCTACGCGTAGAGCGTAGTGAATACTTCTGGGTCAGCGCTGAGACTTTGCACGAAGTTTCGTCTGTACCGCGCGTAGCGGGAGACTAAATTTTACGTGCAAGGCACGGAGGGAGCGATGTTACCACCTCATTGGTCGGAGAGATCGGAGAGATCGGAGAGTCCACAGGAACGGCGGAGGATGTCTTGGGCATCCACACTTTGCGCAGCTTCCTGTTGTCTTGGACGGAGAGAGAGTGAGAGCTACCCCCAGTCCGAAGCATGTCTTCGTAGGCAGACTGGTCGAATTGGACGACCAGTGTCTTCTTCACGGATCCCACGGATACCGCATCATGTTGAGCAATTGCTTCCTCGTCAGAAGAGAAAGATGTCCCCAACAGAGTCGCCATCTTGTTTGTGGTATTAAACTAAAGAATGAAAGTGTATTTCAATGACAGGATTTATACGAGACCCGTGCCCTTTGGTTTACAAACAAACTTGTACAATTTGATCCTATATGAGGATGCGGGAGTACAATTTATTTAATCTGGGTATAAATTGCTATAGGTGTCTGATCTGCAGTCGATCACTTTAGCCCTTGGACTACACGATGTTGAAGAAGTGCCGTGGAAGACGGGTAGCAGCTTCGAAGGTTGCGAAGGAGGGTGGATGCACGATGCCAAAGCCGTCGACCCCTACTCTTTGCCTGAGCTCCGGACTCTTCTCTCCTTCTATCTTTCTCTCTTTTTACCAATTCTCCGACCTGGTTCGATCTTCCAAATTTTCGACCTTGTTCCCCATTTATAGGGGTCTCTATTATAGAGTTTTGGTGACAGTGACCACTCCGTCGGTGTAACAACCGAGGAGTGGACAGTACAGCACCCTTTTACACAACGGTTAAAATAACTAATACCTGCGTATAAATGACCTTTTGAGTGAGCATGTGATGCGTGTCCAACTAAGGGGACAAAATGCGTATATCTGCTGCGAAGATCACGGCGTAGAAGCCACGTAGGTAGGTATCCCTCGTGTAGAAGAGGTTGGCGTAGAAGCCAAATGACTGTCACCCTTGGCGTAGAAGCCAAAATAGGCATAGAAGCCGAATAGGCGTAGAAGCCGAATAGGCATAGAAGCCGAACAGGCATAGAAGCCGAACAGGCACAGAAGCCGAATGGTCGTAGAGACTGAGTGGGCGTTTGAAGCCGAATGAGCACAGATCCCGAATGGGCGTAGAAGCCACTGCGTACCGTGCCAGAGTGTTGATGTGGACGTCTTCGCCGGAATTACGGCTTTCGAAGGTGTAATCAAATCTCTTACAAAGATTTGCCACCATCCTGTGCATTAAATGCGGAGACGTGTTTTGAAGGTCTGCAGCCCTTCTGTGCATCCGTCGCAGAGACGTGTCTTGAGAGAAACTGTCACCGCTCTGTGCAATTTAACGTAGAGACGTGCCTCGGGCCCTGTACGAAGTACAGCTTTTGACGTGGCAGGCGGTTTGTCTACTGCGGAGCGTAAAATAGCTCATGTTTGCCTGTATAAAACAATGTGGCGTATTCCCTTGTACGCGAAAGAGCGGTTTACGCTGGGGGGACTTTGGTAACCGACGGTTTGGTGATATTTTAACCAAATCCTCTGCATTAAATGTCGAGATCCGCCATCATACTATGGGGCGCGTCCCGAGGGGTCTGCCATCGTTTCCAGCCGTCGTCTGGGTAGCCGTGCAGCACTTTTTGTCAGGAGTCAGAGGCCAGGTTCACTGCGTGACTTGACAGGTTCATTTCGGGGAAGACGAAGCGTTCCTCGTACGTATTAACGCTGCTTTGAGAGCGGCTGAGTTTTACGCCATGGAGGCGATGAAGAACTCTGTCTTACGCTGGAGCGGCCTGGACGTACTGCACTTACGCGGATGGTCCTTTGAGGTTACACTTCATGTTGTGTTTTAGCGGAAAAAGCTCTGTTGCACACTTGATGGCTCTGAAGGCCTCTGTTTACGCTACTCTGTATCAAGAGGCTGCGTAGATCCTCCCAGCGTATTTTTCATGCTTCTACAACTGTCATGCCCCAGTCCTAAAACTTGTGGGACCCGACACGTGGCAATGGCCAGCTGGTACAACTCCGTAGGGCTTTCTAATTTAATGGACCTGACGAAGTGCACTTACGTTGTCCACGGTCAAGTGATGAATCTAATTATCTATTTCCTTCCACTATCTATATATCAATCCATATGAAAGAAATAAAAGAAAGGTAAATATGACTACTAGTCTATTGCCGAATAATCATACTTTCCGAATAGACTTGAAGAAAATAATATGAGTCTACAAAAACTAAGAAGGTACAAATGATAGAAAGCATATATATATATATATATATATATATATATATATATATATATATATATATATATATATATATATATATATATATATATATATATACACACACACACACACGAAAGGATAATACCTGTAAGGAAATGAGCACTCATCAACCATCCAGCAAAAGATCTCTGTGTCCAACTCAGCTAACCTGGCAGGAAACCAGGTCCTCAGTGGGACATAACAAGGTACAAATGGTACATGCCGAAATATAAATACTATGCAAATTAATAGGGTAACCTGTCCATCTATGTGAATGCAATTTAAGGTCAACTTTGGTACGTATGGGTAGGCGTAGGCATAGATAACTGCCTTAACGTCCCGTCGAACATTGCTTCTGCTAAATAAATACCATAATGCTTTGAAGAACACTGGTAGTCTGAATATATTTATAAACAAGCCTAACTCCCCGTTGGAAGTGGCATTTGATAAAGGAGTTATTAGTTTTCGTAAATCATCTACGGTCACCAATGTGTGTATCCCATACGACCAATAACTGTCCTCCCCTCCCAATGCAAATGTACAAGTCGAATACACAACGTGAACATCTTGTAACTATCATGTCTGGTCATAAATAAACTAATACTATTATGACTACGCACTATACAGTCATGCACGTCGTACGCACCGATAGCCAGTTAGGTACGCCAACTTACATTATGAATAATATATGGTGCCGTGGAAAGTACGTGTCAAGGTCTCAGGAGATATTAAAATACCTCCAATATATTAGTTAAGTCACTAATACCTAGGTTAATGCATTAAACTACTCATCGACGCATTCGTCGACTGCACCCGAGTCATACCCAGACGCACACATTTATACCATAATTATTCAAATTAGAATCATATAATGATAATAACTAAGATTAAATAGTACAACAAAGTGGCAAGGTATCTTGCCTAGAACTCCGTGCTGCAACTGTAGAGAGTCCGCTCTTGTCTCCTCGTCGGAACGATCATACAAGCCTAAAGTATGATATTTAAATTAGTTTATGTTCACTAACATGTACAAGATCACATCTACTTGCAACGTTCTAATTAGTGTTCTTAGGTTGCTACGTTGCATACTTTCTAACGTCATCTATCTAATTATAGTTAACTTTTATTACTTAGATTACTAATTGGTATTCATAATATTATTAAGTTCTTACTCAACTCTAAAAAAATATTATCTAGATTGGTTTAATATTCCTAATCACGGTGTTATAAATAAAAAAACTCATATAACCCAAAACTAGGCTATGTACCCAACTGGTTGTATAACAAGTTTTCAAGATTTATTCAAGCGTCACCTTGCTAATAATCTCTTAATTAATCATTTAAATATTCTAAAATTATTTATAAATTACTAACAAAATAGTATAATCTCCTTTGTAATAATGTATCTATATCATAAACTATCACTGACAATACTAGTTAACATCTCAATCTATTTATGAATAGTTTTATATCCTTGTAATCTAGATTATCACCCATTTTTAATTATAAAAACTAATTTATATATTCTGAAAATAAAATTTAAAATACTATTTTTTACTTATTTAACATAAAAATTTAAGTATTTATGCACATACAAAATATACTAGTTGTTTAGTACTAGTAACTATACCATTATAAACCTAATATTTTTTTTCTAAAATATATAATTATTCCATCTCCAAATACATGATTATAGGCTCTGGAAATTAAATTAAAATTTTACTTTTTCCTCTATTTAACATACTATTTTATGTGTTACAAAACAACGAAATTAAACTAGTTGGTATAGAGTAGTTTTTTAGCACATCCTTCAAATTCAACATCTTCATGAATTCTTATGCATTTCATCCTCAAAAACTTCAATTAAAATTCTGAAATTAAACAACATATAATTACTTTTATGGTATTAATCCTCCTAATGATAAAAAAAATACAAAGTAGTTACGTTAATCTAGTGTTTACACATACTCAACAGTATTACACTTATGAATTTATACAATTTATTTCTAAAACAAATATTTTTATATTCTGGAAAAATAAGTAAATTTAAATATAAAACATAATTAAATAATTTATTTTAGAGTTATTCAACAAATATATTAAGATTTACAAGTTGGTGTTCACTATGGGTAAAAACTAGGTTGGTATTGAGGTTTTCTAGTGTAGCATGCAAATACATATATCAAGTTGATGAAATATTTATAAAACCTAAAGAGTGTTGTTTAGGACATCTAGAGGGGTTCAAGAGGAAGAGTTTTTACTACTAACCTCTTTGAAAAATATGTTAAAAATGGCTTGAATCGCAGCTTCTTTGAAATAATTTCAGATTTGACTTCTCCTCCTGGTAGCTCATTGTGATGCTTGTGTAGGTTGTTTTAGGGACTGTGGTGACTATGAAAGATGGTAGGATGGTATGGTAGAGTGTTAGGGTAGTCTTGGATGAGGTTTGAGGGCTATGGAGGTGATGGATAGGGTGAAGAAGTGAGAGAAAAATTTGGACAGATTTGTTGAAGGTGGAGTAGGTTTCGGCCAAGGGAGGGTATGGCTGAATTTAGTGTGAAATAATAATAAGAAATGAATTTTTGGGGGGTTAAGAAGAAAAGGAAGGGATATAGTTGGGGGTTACATACTTTGGTTTAAGTGGAAAGATAAAAATATAGGGGATTTTGGTCATGAGAGGGAGGTGAAGGGTTTATGGTTACAAATTATTATAGGCTAAAATTATTCTTCTAAAAATAGGTTTTGATGTATGGTGTATTGTGTTTGGTGTTTTGTGAACTTAGAGAGGGTGTTTGGTGTTCTAACTTAGAGAGGGTGTTTGGTGTTCTACTTGACAACTTAATTAGGTTTTAAGGTTGGGTTTGAGGGTTGGCTCTAGGTTTAGTCAAATTAAGCTCAAAGAAAATATGTCACATCTATTAAATTAAAATGTCAAATATATAAAAATAGATGTGACCCAAAGGATCAAGTTAGGGTAGTCTCAATGTAGGTTAGTGTCAGATTTTTGGTTGTAGAAATCTGGTCATTGTTGTGCATCAGAAATCCAAGCTATGGTCACTAGGTGGGAAGTTGAAGTTTTATGATGCATAAGTGTCGACTATTTTGTAGCTAAAATAGAATACAAGAGTGTATATTTGTGAGTGACACTAGAGTCAGGGAAGTAGTTTGGTTTTTCCTGGTCATGAATATGATTTTTATTTTAGGGTATCAGCTGGTATTTTTCTCCAGTTATCTAAGATACTAGAAAATATTTTAGAGGATACTGTTTTTTTCTTAATCCTAATTATTCCTAAGAATAATTTTAAAAATAATTATAATAGATTAAATAACTAAATTTTGGTTGAGGGGGTTTACAGACACCATATTTTACTTCCATGCTAAGCAGTGCATGCACCTCTCCAGCTTTGTAGACTTGAGCCCTGTAATCACCTTCCTGTTCACCAAGTAGCTCATCCCCTTTTCACTGATATGGTTAAGCCGCCTGTGCCATAGCTCGGTAAGCGCATCAAAAACTACTTTCACCTGTTGTGCCCCCTGTGCGCTCCCCTCCATATAGTAGAGACCGAACTTCTTGCTTCCTTTGGCAAGCACCATCGAATCTCTAGGAAGCTTCTATTGATTATTCCCAAAAAGATTGATGAATCCCTCGTCGTCCAACCTTCCAACCGACACCAGGTTGAAACGGATATCAGGGATATGGCATATATCTTTGAGAATAAGAACTGCACCCATCTTCGTCCACAAATGCAGATCTCCAATAGCAACAGTTTTCAATACATCTCTGTTGCCCATCTTCAACACTCCACAATCGTCTATTGTGTAAGTAGCAAATAGTGCCCTGTTATGAGATACATGCGCTGAAGCACCTGAGTCCACCAGCCAAGAGTTGTCATCGCAGGTGAGGTTCATGATAATGTTGTCACCTACAATGATCACATCGCCTCCATGTGCAGAGATTGTTGTTGTAGTATTCTCACTTTGCTTCCCCTTCTCTCCCTTCTTCTCCCTCTTCCAAGCGAAATAGTTTCGCTTGATGTGGCATTTCTTGCCACAATGATAACACTCTGAGTCCTCGAACAGACCATTGGACTTTCTCCTGCTCTTGTCTCTGCTACCACCCGGACCCCTGGTTTTGCCCCTTCCACGGCTCTCTGAAACTAGTGCCTCTGAGTGGGATGAAGAAGACATGGCCTTAGATTTTCTCCGTATCTCCTCATTAAACACCCCGCTCTTGGCAAACTCCAGACTGACCACGCCTTCTGGAGCAGAAGCGATCATAGACACTCGTACGGTTTTCCACGAGTCTGGCAATGTTCACAACAACTATAGTCCCTGAACCTTGTTGTTGAACTTAATTCCCATTGAGGATAGCTAGTCAACCACGTCCTCGAACTCACTCAAGTGATCCGTAATAGACGCACCATCTTTGTACCACAAACCTATCATCGTTCGGATCAGGATCAACTTGTTTATCCCGGTCTTCTTCGCGTACAAAGATTCCAGCTTCTCCCACAACATCTCCGCGTGCTCAATGTTGGCTACGTGGTTGTACACATTATCGTCAAAGAACTGCCTTATGTACCCACGCACCTGTATTTGCTTGAAGTTCCAATCCTCATCGAATTTGTCACTGGGCTTCTCGGACGCAAATACTGGAAGATGTAGCTCTTGACGAACAACTAGTCCTTCATGTTGCTCCTCCAATAATGATAGTTGGAACCATTCTGATTTATCATGCGCGCCAGCTTCGTGTCCATCTATTCTTTCTAGTTTGACTGTCAACTACTAACACCTCTCTGAATTTCAGAACCTGGCTCTGGTACCACTTAGTTGGGAACGAAATGCGAAAATTGTTCCACCAAACCAAAAAGTCCTGCGAGAGAACCGAGCAAAAGATCAAACAACTACAGACACCAATCACGCAAACACCAAAATTTTGACATGAAAAACTCTTACAAAAAAACTACGGGACGATCAGAGTCTAACCCTTGAGAAGATTTCACTAATGAAATAAAAGGAATACACCCTCTACAAACTTCTCTCTCGATCCAACACAGATCACCACAACACTTGGAAGCAGAAAATTTGATTACAAGGCTACGAAGAACAAAGACGACAAGTAGAGATTACCCAAACACAATCCTCCTTCTAAATTGGTCTTCAATCCTCCTATTTCTCTCTCCCAAAGTTGTAAAACTCCCTTGCCTCCTTCTTGCAAATATGAGTTAAGTGTTCTATGTATTAGGGTTAGGAGAACCCTAATATATATATATATATATATATATATATATATATATATATATATATATATATATATGTTAGGGTTCTCCTAACCCTCTATATATATATATATATATATATATATATATATATATATATATATATATATATATTCTCCAAATTGCAGCAATCTTGGGCCGTTGGATGTGATACAATGGTTCATAATAAATTTTAAATTTTTGGTTCAGTTCGCGATACCAAACTCGGACAGAGTTGGGATGCTATCCGAGTTCGGTGCGAGCTCTGTTATAACCTCACAGAACCTTTCTGTGACTTCGGGACAGAACTCGGCCAGAGTTCGGCAGGGGATCGAACTCAGCCCGAGTTCGGCCAGTATCAGAACAGTGTGTTCTGATATGCACTGTTATATCAGCCCGATGTATCCGTCCAAAAAAACTGTTGCTGCTGGCAATCCTCGAGTCTTCGTCCCCTCGACTGGCACTCGTCGCCTCCTCGAACTTTTTCGACATATGGATGACGCTTCTCGCACTTCGAAATATCTCCACATATGTTGAAAACTACATCCAACAAGAAGTATAATATGATATTCCGCATAGTTGATCAACAAAGCAATAGACCAATCAGTCAGCATCTTAATGTTAACTTGAAAAGAATTTTGTCATTCATGGTCAATCAACTGAGTATGGATGAACTCACATGGCAATCATCATCACTAAATAGTCATTGTTTTTCACTTCCATATCATTTAACGTCTTGAAGACAATTGAGGGTGTATTTTAGTTTAATGGAATTAAACTGCCTATCAATAGATGTGTCTATTTATCTGTAAACTGGTCATGTAAGTCTTGTGGTTTGTGGTAAAAGAAAATTCCCTTGATATAGAACCACTTAAATAGGAATTTACCATCAACATAAATAATTAATTAAGATTAGATGAGCATCAGGACATATTCATATTAAAATTGAAATTATTATTTTTAATAAAGATCAAGAAAAAATCAAAATTAGTTTTGGCTAGAACAACCTAATCCATATCGGTCTTGTCATGTGTGTTCCCGGAACGCATTCAGATATAAAAAAAAAAAAATCAAAGTCAAATTGTAATTATTTTTTAAATAAAAATTAAGAACAACTAAAATTAGCTTCGGTTAGAACAATCCAAGTTCCATGCCGACCTTGTCCTGTGTGTTCTCGAAACGCATTTGGACATAAAAAAATTCATAGTCAAATTGTAATTATTTTTTAAATAAAAATAAAAGGACAACTAAAATTAGTTTCGGCTACAACAATCCATCCTTCGTGTCTATCTTTTTCTTGTTTTCGGAACACATTCGGACATAAAAAAATTTATAGTGAAACTGTAATTATTTTTTTAATAAATATTAAGGGCAATATTTTTATCTAGTAAAGATCAGAAAAACAATCAAAATTAATTTCGCCTAACCTCCTTGTCGGCCTTGTCCCTGGGTGTTCTCGGAACTTGTGAGCTGCACTGCACCCCCTCATTTTCATACTGAGGATCTACCCGAGCCATGGGAATCCAAAATACCATCTCCAGATTCTCCACAACTTGGAGGACCAGTCCATCTTTTACTTTTACATGTCCAAGAAAGTAGTCAGAAGTTGCACACGACATGACCTGTTATTGAAGTCAAGTTGCAAGGAGTAGGACACGAACGTGCAACCTTCTGCACAAATTCGTCGTACTGACTTACTGGAGTCACTATTGTTTGTCGTCATGCTAACTTTCTGCTATTGACGAGACTTCAAGTCCTCCTCCTCTGTCAATGTGGATTTCAGTTTTCCTCTAATAGCTAGAAGCCACGTCAGCTTTGTTGGAGCAAAAACTCAACTTTTTTCTTTTTTTTTTAAGTTCCATATCGGATGGACCAAATTTTTTTTGTATGTATATATTAGTTCCTTTTTATTGCTTTCTTAAAGATGTTGTGTGGAGAACCCCTTGGGCCACACGCGCACGTCGTCGCCACCGTCAGCTCGGTTCGGCTCGACGCGCGTAACCGGTGCGGGTACGTGCCCGCATCTGCGGGCGCCAAATGTCGATACAGTTTACTCTTTGGGTTCGGACTGGGATCCAAAAATCTTTTTGCTGCTATTTATTTTTTGAACCCATTTGGCTCATTCAAATTTGAACGTTGGGACTCATGTCCAGATTCTTTCAACCTTGCAACAACTCTTTTGACAGTCTTTTTCCACGTTTTATTTGCTCTTTAATGACCTGTTTATGAGCCATTAAGTACCCTATATGTGGCTGTCTATAAGCTTCAGCCTATTTAAATGGTCTCCTCCTCCTTCACTTTTTAGACAGAAATTTTTTCTTATAAACGTCTGCACATAGACCTCGGATCAACTTTTAAGATAATGTTTCGTGCACGACTTTTCCGGAGGCCGGTAACAAATTTTAGTTTCTTTGTTCTCTTATAAATCTCTGCTAAATAATATATATTTATATTATAAATATCATTAACAGAAGTCACGTCAGCACGGAGCCAACAAGAGGCTAAAGGAGAGGGGGTCATAAAGTAATTTTGCTTAAGTAAATTTTACAGAAAATTTACTGTAGCGAAATAAATTTATATTAAATTCATGCAAACGAAACAAGTTTGAAAATTTTTGAAAAAAGGCAGAGTCCGCCAACAGTGTTGGCAGAAAACAAAACTGTTGTACACGTACGCAACAAAAAAATAAAAAAATTAATGTGGGCCCCACGGCCGTGGGGCTTTATTTTATTGGTTTTGTTTGGTTTGGTTTGTTTGCTTAATTTGGTTTGATTGGTTGGTTTATTTTAATTAGTTATGTTTTTTTTTTTTTGGTAATTATATTTAAGAAAATTTATTTTAATTGGAAAGAAATATTTTTGTAATTAAAATAAATTAATTGGAAAGAAATATTTAGAAATATTTTTATGCTTTAGATGAATTTATACAAATTTTGATGCTTTGGAAACAAATTTCCGAAAAAAATATTTCTAAATATTTCTTTCCAATTAATTTATTTTAATTACAAAAATATTTCTTTCCAATTAAAATAAATTTTCTTAAATCTAATTACAAAACAAAACAAAATAAATAAAACAAAAACATAACTAATTAAAATAAACCAACCAAACAAACCAATCAAACCAAACTAAGCAAACAAACCAAACCAAACAAAACCAATAAAATAAACCGTGGGCCCCACGACTAATTTTTGACAACTGTGTTGGCTGAAATTGACCCCCCCCACCAATTTCAGCCAACTCAGTTGGCAGAAATTGGCCGTGGGGCCCACATTATTTTTATTTTTATTTTTTTGCTACGTACGTGTACAACAGTTGTGTTTTCCGCCAACACTGTTGGCGGACTCTGCCTTTTTTTTTAAAATTTTACAAACTTGTTTCGTTTGCATGAATTTAATATAAATTTATTTTGCTACAATAAAATTTCTATAATTTTTACTTTCATAATACTCCGTTGATTTCTTTGATCAATCAGTTTATTCAAGGAAGCAAAATTTGATATGTAATTAATATATGCAGGGACCTCACATGTAAATATAATGTTATTGTTATAGAAGTGAAAAAAAGATTATTGGTAAGCGAATTGAATATATATGGCTTCTTTATTAATACATCTTTACTGTCATAAAGATCACTAAAAATGATTCAAAATGAAGTATCTAAATCGTATGCATATCTTTGAGTAATAAATAAAAATAAAATTTAAAATCTTTCTAACTATCGGTATGTATATCTCTCACGTTAGAAAAAAAAAAATCCTTATAACTACTTGAACTTATATCCAAAATCATATATATATATATATATATATATATATATATATATATATATATATATTTATATATTCTTTCATATTTTGGAACAATTCTATCTTAAAAGAGTAGAAATGGAATTGAGTTGAAGAGATTAAAAGATGGTGAGGTTTACACCTTTAAATCTTAACCACCCAATCAAAATTTAACCTATGTAACATATGATTGTTCCATAATATAAAAATTATTCGGATGGTTATATATATATATATATATATATATATATATATATATATATATATATATATATAAACTAATTTTATGGTATTATTTAAATATGTATATATCCAAAGTCCTACAGGCATCTATAATAAATTTTAATTAAAATATACTTAAATTATATTTAAATTGTTTTAAATTTCTGTCTAAATTATCAATAATATTATAAAATAATAATTTTTTTGGTACATGTATCATACGTGAACACAACTAATATATGTAAATGTAGCCAATAATGAGAATTGAGGATAAGTGTGTAACGTTGGATAATGATAACCACTTTCAAGTTGCAATGAGTAGAATGAACAAGCAACTTCGTTGTATGAGATCCACTACAGAAACTCAAATAGGAACTCGAAACTTACAATATGATTATTACATGTGAAGAATTTTTTCTATTAAGGTCCTTAAAGTTTTAGAAACTTACAATCAAAAGATTAGGTGTATTTAATCCAACGGTTAGTAATTAATGAATTTGAAAAATTTGAAACTCATGAATTCCTTTAGAAATTTTGTTCGTCTATGTACTTAATATATGGAGGGACCTCACTGGTAAATATACTGTTATTGTTATAGAAGTGAGAAAGATATTATTTGTAAGCCATATATATATATATATATATATATATATATATATATATATATACATATATATATATATATGTATATATATATACTGTTCCATAATATAAAAATTATTCGGATGGTTATATATATATATATATATATATATATATATATATATATATATGACTTATTTATGAATACATCTCTAATTACTATTATAAAAAGGTTTGAAAACTATTCAAAATGCGTCTATCTTCACGTAATTAATAAAAATAAATTTTAAGGTCCTTCTAACTATCCCGTATGTATATCCCTCACTTAAAAAAATCTTAAAATTCTTGTAACTACCTAAATTATATCCAAAATCATAACAAATCGAAATCCAAATATTTAATATCCACATCATAATATTTAAATAACTACATGGTATTATCTAAATATATTTATCCAAAGTTCTACAAACATATCTATAACAAATTTTAATTAAAATATATTCAAATTATATTTAAAGTATTTAAATATATTTTAACATTTTATCTAATTTTTTTAGTAATATCATAAAAAAATTATTTTGGTACGTGCATCGTATGTGAAAATGACTAGTAATATAAATGGAGCCAATAATGAGGGTAAATGTGTAACTGGATAAGGACAATAACTTATTTGTGGTTATCCACAAATATATGGTTATAACACTCCCCCTTGATTGCACATTTTAATCATTGCCTCATAAAAACTTTTCTGAAAAAAAAATTTATATTTGAAAAAACAAACCACAATGAAAGAATAGAATAATATTTTTTTTGGAATATGATTCATTCGAAATATAAATGGGTGCGACTTACACTTGTTTGTTAAAAATCTTTCGAAGGAAAAAATCTAATGAAAAAAAATTTCATCGAAGAAATAGAGTATAAGACACAAAGACATTATTTATGTTCTATCCATTTAACACCTTCCTGTTTCTATGAAAAAGGAGAAAAGATCTCACAACGTTGTTTATTTTTCTTTATTGACAAAAACTTCAAGGTACAAAAAATTTCTAATTACAAGACTCTTGTAATCACAACACAAATTCTAGGTATAAAAAAAGATTTTAGGGTTTACTAGCGGTGGTGATCCGATCGGAGCGTGATCATTTACTCTGTTGACTACTCAACATGGTGATAGAAAATTTACTCCTAACAAATCTAATAAATCAAATCAAATCAAATTATGAGTACATATTCTACACAACTATATATAGTAGAGAATAATTAGGATAAGAAATCATAAAGTTTTAACACTCCACCTTACACATGCTCTTATAATCACTGAATTCTACTGCCAAAACTTTTACAGCGGTGCATTTTGTTGGTATCCACTCATACTCCACTTTCTGGATTAAGGATTCCTCATTAGATAACTCTATTTCATGCTCCTCCACCGGTGCATCCGCAACATTGATTTCCATAAAATTTTGCATAGGAGAGTCCCTCCCTCCTCTCGGTTATAAGGAGAAGCTTGCCAATCCCACTAGCCATATTCTTGACGGCCGGAGAACTCCATAGTTGTGGAGGAAGCAAAGGGAGTCTAGCCCAGATCAAAACCATAGAGAAGACGCTCCCGAGCAAAGTCGGATGATGGATTACATCGTCACATTACAATCGGCCTCCCATCAAAAGTCTATGAACCATTCTCAAGGACCCTATTTAGGTTGTCGACAAGTCCAAATTTGATGAAATAAAAACCATTTTTGCAAGAGTTAATCTACAAGGTTCCTTTCGGCTTCCACATTCGCATAGCATAGCCATGGAGTTTGTCGTAGAATGGACGAGAACCCATAACATATAGGATGATCGGGTTCTTCCATAATTCCTTTGTCTCCGCCAAGTCATCCTTTGTGATCTCGATTACCTTCTTTCTGACCACCATCTTGGAATCAATATATTTCATCGAAAGCTCCACTATAACGTCCCCAGACTTATACATATCCGCCAGTGACACCGGCGGGAACCAAAAAACATTCCAAAGGAAGGGTGTCAGAAGAGGCGAAGAAAAAACACATGGATACATCTTCCTAATTTTTTTTTGGGAGAAGTCGATCAACATGTTACAAGTGAAGCCTCTCTCTTCCGCTTAAAAGCTCCAACCGCAGCGGCCTGGGTCGGAGAAGCAAATTTTTTTTGAGTTGTTCGACACCCTTACCTCCGTCTTCCTTTCCCGATCTCCCTAAAAGCATATATCTTAGGCTTGGAGACACGAAACCCTCTTCTCTAACTCTCTATCGTGGTCCATCCCTCCTTCATATCCTCTCTATTCGTCAGCCTTCCATGATCTAGAGGCTCCTCTTAGACGGTTGGCCCGCTCATGAAAGTGCTTTTGTTCTTTTCTTTCATATATATATATATATATATATATATATATATATATATATATAGGGGTACAACCGGGGGGGGAGGGGGGCTAAACCCGAGCCCGATCAGGTAATCTTGTTAATGGGTTGGGTTAGGGTTGAAGATACCCGTGTTCGGGCTCGGGTTCAGGTTAAAATATTTGAACCCGATCAAGAATCGGGTTATGGTCGGGTTCATGTGTCGGGTTATACAAAGAACATAAAATCCGACACACACACACACACACACACACACAGACACACACACACACATATATATATATATATATATATATAATAATAATAATAATAATAATAATAATAATAATAAGCTTAAATCCTAAATTTTTTCACCCAAACTCTTCAACTCCGTATACTAAATCTTATTTCTTTTTGTATTTTGTAATTATTGAGGCTTGATTGTTATTTGATTATGTGTTTAATATTACTCTAGTTTAAAATTATTTCAAATATCATATTCGAGACCGATAAAACCAATGGACCCGACCTAACCCGAGCTCAACCTGATCCTTCAGTTTGGTCTTGGGCCATATATGTTGAACCCGAGGTCGAGTCGAGCTTGGGCTCGGGCTTGGCTTATGATTCTTCGGGTTTTATTGGGGTTGAGTTTAAGTCCGACCCAACCCGCCCGATTTGCACCCCTACTCAAAATTGAGCCATTTAAGCCTTTTGTAAATTCTCCATTTATTAAAAAATTACGGAAAAAAACTAGCTTCCTCTTTTTACTTTCGCGCGCGCGCGCACACACACACACACACACACACACACACACACACATATATATATATATATAGGTAAATTTAAAAATTAATTTAAGGAAAAAAATGTCAAAAAAATTTAAATTATTTAACAAAGCTTAATTTAAATATATTTATAAATATGAACTATTTTTCAAGTGGGTGGAAAGGAGCCTGCGAGTGGCCATATGAGTGGAAAGGAGCCATCTGATCGTGGTTCGCCAGTA
The DNA here is from genome assembly GCA_036927795.1 of Iris macrosiphon. Lineage (NCBI taxonomy): Eukaryota > Viridiplantae > Streptophyta > Magnoliopsida > Asparagales > Iridaceae > Iris > Iris macrosiphon. The sequence goes on along the minus strand of JAYESA010000006.1, from coordinate 61,016,372 downwards.
AACAGAAAGGACCAAATGGAGGGTTGGTCTACTGTGACTAGGCGAAATTGAGGGAGTCGGGTCACCAATTCCCAAAACGATGAGTCTCGGGTCACCGAGAAAGGAAGAAAGGGGATCAGTGTTAGGTTATCTCCGGAATTCAAGTCTTCACTCCCTAAGGCGGCAACAACAACGATTTTAGTTTCATCGGGGAAGGTGGCATACGTCGCTCAAATGTGGTAGGTAAGGAGTAACAACAAACCTTCTAAAACATGAGCTAATCCCCAGGTGTTCGATCAATTGCCTCTTTCGACCTCTCAATTATTAAATGTTTCCAAGTCTCCTCTGGTCTCATGGGGGGTTTTGTTCAAGTCAAGTGAGGTTATGTCACTCCCTATTTCCGGTATACGTATTTAAAACATATATTTATTTTAGCATGGATGAATGTTGCATGGAAACTAGACCCATTTATTTGTTTTAACTTGGTTCTTGGTTCATTTTGTGAGTTGGTTTTATCATGAATTGAACCCTTGGTCCAAACCTCAACCTAGCATATATAAACCAAAATCTCTCTCTCTCTCTCTCTCTCTCTCCTCATTCTTTTCTTTCCTTCCTCTCTCTTAAGTTTCTCTCTTCCTCCATAGGCAAGTACACCTTGCATGAGAAATAAAGAAACCTTTCATATTATTAGTCTATTATGCTTATCGTGTGATTTTTAGCATGTTTAATACTTTGAGATTTCAGTTTTGATAGATGGATTAATGTTGATCTACATTTCTTCTAATTTCAATTTTTTATGGGTTCTTAGATTTTTTTTGGTTTTGGTCTATTAAAACTTGTTGTTTATGAAAACTAGTTGTTTTATGTGTTAAAGTTTTTTATTTCATGCATTTTGGATTTTGAATCATTTAATTTTGAGTTAAAATGAAGCTTTTATGAGGGAAACAAGTTTTGGAGCTTTTCTCGGACCTGTCCTAACCGGGACGATGAGAAGTGCCGTGCGCAGTGCACCGTGCACATAAATCTGGTAGTGCACAGTGCGCCCAAATGGATTTTTGGTTGCGCTTGGAAGTGTGTCGCGCGCACCATCTTGCTGCGCACATCGATGAGCCACACATGAATTTCTGGCCACGGCAATGCGTCGTGCATGCAATTCTTGTTGTGCGCAATGCGTCGGGCATGAATTTTTGGTCGCGTTCATGCAATATGTTGTTTATGGAATCCTTTTCGTGCAGCAATGCACCATACATGGATTTTTACCCGCGCGCAGTGCACCCCACATAGAAATTTGGCCGCGCGCAGTGCTCATGATGATCATGATAGCTATATTTGCCTACTTTACTATTTTTTTAACTAGAATCTTGTAAAACTCAAAACATGAAAGTTGTTGATCTCTGTCTTGCATTTCTAAATCTTTTTGAATCACCTCATTTGGAGTTCAGATGAGAGAGTTATGCCTAATTTTCTAAAATGTGTCAATCTTGATTTTGGAATTTTTATTGGACCTTGTGATTTCATGTGTTGATCTTAGTGATTGCAAGTGTATATGGATTAAGTGTAACTGTGCTAGAATTAACTATGTATTAGACTCGACCATGTGAATACTTAAACCAAGCGCCAAGTGGCTACACTACCTATGCACATGGCATATACAAGTGTTGAACAAAGATTTTACATGAACTAGACTATGTGATAAGTGACTCACCAGCCATGTGCATGACATGAGCTACCTGTACAAGTGATAATGATTCATGTGACCAACTACTAAGTTTGGTACCCTCGACTCAATTTTTTGTATCCGTGCTGATACAATTATTGTGTGCTAAGGGTACATGATATAAGTATATACTGAGATGCTACATAACGTGTTACGTGTTAAGTGATTTTCATATTTAGGATGTGCATCGATAATGCCTCCTATAATTCATGAATGTGTGATACTATATATATATTCCCCAACATGGGCATGATATACGAGTCAAGTACCAAAGCGGGACTGGGATATTGATTTCTGAATATTGCATACACGCTCCGGTGAATCCATGAATGAACTTTTGATCTTTACATGGATTCATATCTAGCATGCCTGTACTCTGTACGACATCTTAAGAAAAATTCTCATGCGGCCATGCCTTGATATTTTAATGCAATATAGTGTTAATTAGGCAACAAAAATATGTAGATCATGGGGAGAGAATGGTATCCCGAGATCATGCCAACGAACCTTCCGGCATCGGAATGGCCACTATAGATACTGTATATCATCTGCCTTAGTGGAGTGCACTATCCGACTTATTATAAATATGTCGAGCCAGTGTTCCCTATAGGAGCACTGGAACCGCTAATACCGTGATTTAGCGCAGTGGCCCTATGAAAAATTGGTACAATTCGTGAAGTGCGTGTAAAATTATTTATTTACTCGGTTAGCCCATGTTCAATAATGGCATGATATGAGGATACCCATTAGGCATTATTTCTTAGATAGCCTCCGACTCCATAATAATAAGTCGTATAATTGATTGGTCGTTTATAATAACCGGACTTGGTTGTGATTGTATTATTCTGTTACTATTCTAGGGACATGGGATATCATAGTGTGATGGTTCAACCCTTGTCCTTGTTTGGTTGTAGGGTTGGGCCATTGTGCTAGGATAGGCTGTTGATCGAAACTACGATACAGAACCTACACACACACACACACACACACACACACACACACATATATATATATATATATATTGCTTGGGTTTTTTTTTCTCTATTTTGTGCCTCCTTTGTGGTACTTGCTATTTGGGGTTTAACCCCATTGGTTTTACATAGCCAGGTTTTGAGCCAGCACCCGATAATCTAGTGTACTTTCCTCCGACTCATGGCGTACACCAGGAACATGGTCGTTGAGGATAACGAGTGGATTTCCTTATTCTCTGTCACAACCCATACCCAAAAATTGGGTATAAGTCATGGGTACGTCCAGCCTACGCCGCAGCATCGACGGTAAAACGCTATCTAGGTCTCAAAATAACTAACACAACTCACAAGATAAAACCTATTAATGATCTCAACTCCATAAGGAGGACAAGGTAAAAATAATATAATGTCTACTCAATCACAATGATATCGAAAGGAAGATGAATGGCATAATAAAGATATGAAAATAAAATAAAAGAAGTTCCGACATAAGTCTAGAAAAATATCCTAAATTATAACAATAAGTCTAAGAGTCTAGTTATCTCAACACAAATAAGGCCTCAACATAATACAACTCAAGTCTCAAATTTTGAAACAATCAAATACATAAATAAACTAGGCTAAGTGTTGTCTAAACAACTGTGTGTGGTGTCTCCTCCAAATGGAGTGGCTCCTTTGGAATCTCCTGAATGTAATCGTTATCTACTCTTGGACCATAATGGGTAGGACAAAAATCCTCAAGATCCTCTAAATTTTTTATCCAATCAAGATTGGAGCGAAGCACAAACACTAACAACAATTTTAATTATATTGATAAAAACTATAAAGCAGTGTAAAAAAATACATGATGAATAAAATACTAGAAGATAAGAAAAACTGGAGAGACATATAAATCATCATAAAAAAATAACTAGCAGTGAAATAGATATATGTGAATACTAGCAATGAATGTTCTGGAATAAGAATATAAATACAGGCTAAGTGTCGTAAAAAATCAGTTCGCTATGTGATCGGCTTGGGACTAGATCAGGCTTGTTATATATGATTGGCTATGATACATGTGAGGTCAGACTAACCATCTGGTTAGCTATGATATGAGCAAAAGTTAGGATAATCATATATAACAGGCTATGAGGCATATAAATGGTCAGGTTATACCCTACATGATTGTGGGATAAGCTATAATGCATGTAAGGTGGGGTATAATCACATAACTTGCTAATATTTTTCTGTCCCAAGCTAGTATGACGGATTCCAATCATGACTCCTCACGACAGGTATCTATGATACTAGCTCGAGTATCCACTATGTCGGAATCAAGTATACACTATAACTAGAATCATAATAATGATCAAAATAATAAAAACTGTCAAAGAATGTACTCACCTATGGTCCTGAGTGACAAATGAGGATCGATGTAGAAGATAGAATCACGAAGATCTAAATATAAAATATAAGTATTAAATGTGTTATGAGATGATAATCATACATAACCAACTGGTGGTGAGGTTTCTAGGTCCAAACTAGGTTGTCTAGGTCATCACCTTGCTACTCTAGGTTTTCTAAGTCGTACTAGCCTTGTACTAAGTATTCTAGTTAATATCTTAATTGATATTAGGTGTTATTAACATATATATACCACATATTTGGTATCAAGGTAATACCTTATCTATAGAAAACTTATCTTAACTCATACAACTCAACCCTAGTGCTACTGATATTCTAACCAATAACCTTAATATAACTTAACTAATATCCTACCTACCTAGACCATAACACACTTGGATCAACATATATAATAGGTATCCGTTTTCTTCCCCCAAGGCCTTTCACAAGACTTTCAACCTTGGTACCTACAACACTTCATACTACAATATCCATATAGCTACATGGCCCACTCTACTGTTGCTGTTGCTGTCAAGATACTCTTCATTGTTCTAATGAACTCTCTAACTGGATGCATACCCTCAAGAACCAATACACAGTCCTATACCCCATGTATCTGATACTTGATTACTCAACTCTAATTGTCTACTCACTGATACCTACTTGCATCCATATGCAACTTCATACATGATACCTATTTGTACAACTTAACGAACACTCGAACTGACACTAGCACCTATATCCATTCGAATTCACTGATACACTTCTCCTCTTTATCATATGGCCTACCTACACATATGAAAGTTTTCACTCACTCAATATGCACGGAACACAACCTACATTCAGTGCTCTACCATACTGCAGTGGATCCTCATTCCCCCCTCTAGACTACACCCAACTGTATATCTCAACCCACCAAGGAACATGAACTCCCATATTCTCCCTATAGTTACTGATACTTTAACATCCTTCACAATCAGTTTCTCCAAAATATGTACATTACAGGCCAGTCAACTTAGACTGCTCTACGGGCATATAATACACTCCACTACGAACTGCTATTGATCCTAAGAAATCTCCTTCCTGCTGCACGTTATGCACATCAAGCTTACTCGAGCCTGCACCTACTGATGCCCCTAATGCTTATCACAGCAACTGATGTTGCTCTTGCACTCTATACCAAGTTAGTGTCAGAACCTAAACTGCCACCTCACCCAATACACACACATGCATCTATTAACAACACCCCTACCACCATCACTGAACAACAACTCCTAAATCAGTGACTACAATATGGTGTACCCGATTAGTGAAATCAGTGTACAACCGATATTGCATAACCCGATAACTTAACGCCTATTCTAGCTACTGATACAACACTCACAACTTAAATACCCACACAAACTATGGATACCCTCATGTATCTTATTTTCTACTAGGATACCCCGAGTCACTGCCTATGAACAGGCTTACAATTGCTGTTATAACCAGTGCAACACACTGCACTCAGGTTCTGTATGACCTACTGCATCGTATGCAACACTTCCCTTCCGTAAACCCACTCACCCAAAATTAGGCCTACTTTGCTTATATAGTGAAATTAGGGCTAGTTTGAACCCAAATAGAAATAGATCATTCTATTTATTTAATTATGCAATAAATTATATCATCTAGAGCACCTTACCGTTGCTTCGATAATTGGAGCACCACACTAGCCATTGCCTATCTACAAATTTCACAACCTCATCCTAGACATGTCCGCCTACTATTCTGACCCTTGTGTAACTTATAATATTGCTCTCTTGTGCTACAGTTTAGTCGCACAATAAACGTCACAGACGTTATTATTATAATTCTAAATAAATTATGACCTTGTACCCTTGTGCGTCCCAATCAAAATTGGAGACACAATCTTGACCGTTTTGTACAACCCAAATTTTATTAAAATTCTACACTGTACACTCTACGTCTCTGATACTTGTGTCCCACCTAATTTTATTCCCATGTACTACTAATAAATTCCAGAACACCTTACGTGGTATTTTTGATTAATTAAAAATCTAATTTCCATCTTTGTGCAATTTTCTAATTGTTGGGCATTTTTATGCAAAAAGGCATTGAGGTGTCCCCACCATCAGACAATTCATGAAGAAATCTAACTTTCCCCTTCATAGGAATTTTTCCTATAATTTTCTGGATGTGCAAACGCACAACATCGCCCCCTCATTTAAACCCAATCCTTGCATTTTAAACCATGTAAATTATAGCCCAACATCCTCATGTAAGACCAAGGCCCACTCCAAGGAGAGTTGACCAATCCCACATTGTCCTAGGTCAAACCCCCAAACCCAAATTTCATGTATTTATACAACTTTTCTCCTTTCTTTCATTGATTCACCAAACCCTATGTAAATACACATCCGACCTTCCCCGAGCTCCTGTTCACCGTCTCCCCCATCCTTCACTTCGCCGGAGTTCATCATCCTCCGACCGGAACGTCGCCTAGCCGACTACCCAACCACCAGCCGTTCTCCTCCAGCAACCTGACGAACCACCGCCTCTCCTCGTCGACTGAAACCTCGTCGGCCACTGCACATCACCATCACCCTCTGTGCATCCTCTTCCTTCTTTCCCCTACCTCGCCGGAGCCTCGTCGGACCTCACACCGAGTCCACCATTGCTGTCTCCTTCCTCCTCTCCCTGCTCTTCTTCTTCTCCAGGGAACCGCCACGAGCTCCTCAGCCGAGCAGTTCCCCGCTGCACAAACAACCACCACTACCATCGCCATCCTCGGCCTCATGAACCACCCATCTCCTCCGTCCTCCTCCTCGAGGCCATGACCTCCGCCAGCACCACCACTGCACCACACCACAACACCACCACGTCGGACCTCCGCTCTCCTCCTCGACCACCACCACACGATCACCACCTCCCCTCGCTGGCCGAATTTCAGCATCACCACCATGGCCATTGTCATCATCACCCTCTTCCATTAACATCATCATCTTCACCATCATCGTGACTCACGGGAGAAGCTCCCCTGGCCGGACTCCGGCAGTCCACCACTCACCACTACCATCATCATCATCATCATCTCACTTCATCATCATCATTCCATCATCATCACCACTTCATCGTTGTCATCATCATCACCATCTTCTATTTTCATCATCATTCTATCACCATTATCATCATCATTTCATCATCATCATCGCATCATCGTCATCTCGTCATTGTCGTTATCATCATCACCCTAACTATCATCGCCATCGTCATCATTATCATCGTTATCATCTTATCCTTAATCATCATCGTATCAGCAGCCATCAACCCCATCATCATTCTCAATATGAACACCTCATAATCACTACCAACACCAACCCTAATCACCTATTTATTGTCGTCATCACTATCATCGTCGTTATAGTCGTCACCATCGTCATTATCGTCGTCAACCTCACTGTCATCTCCGTATACGTACCTCGAGGTACGAACTTGTTCCCCACCTTTCATATTGTTATGTATGTGCTGGTGTATATGTCAGTAGGATATTAGCATTTCTCTATGACTGTTAGCTGACTGCAAACCCTAAGTCGGTGAACCCAATGACTTGTACGCGTACACATACGCGTATTAGAAATTAAGTGATATATATATATATATATAGATGACTGTATTATATAAGTAATTATATGCTTATGACTATATGTGTATTTATATTGTATGACCCTAGGACACTGTGGATTATCCCATGGTTACCTTGACCATGTTGACCCTAAGAATATGCTAGATGGTTGTCTTGTGTACATTTACGTATTGGCCTAGACACATGTTATTTTGACTGACTGACTGTGATATAATATTTAATATAAGACACCCGCGTAAGTAGTCACGCAATTGACTGTGTTAAATGACTAGTGCCACCCCTAGTGTACCCCCGAGTCCAGTATAAATATGGTTGTGTATGTGCTAGTGTAATGACTAATAATTTTATTGTATTATATTATATATACATAGGATATTGGATTTGTTCTGTACGACTTCTGGAGCAGGTTATTGGTACATTGCAGCTTCTTTGCCAGGCAAGTATATCTTGCCATTGTACTGTTATTCATATTCCATATATTGCATGCATCTTTATATTCTATCTTTAGTTCATATATTTTAATTGTTATATAAAATGCGCGTGACGGTGTCATCGCGATATATTTTTATTTATGTATATGCATTGACCTTGTTTATGAGACTACCCCATTATCATGTAGCAACATTAGGTTCATTGGCCGTGACACAGTTGTTACACAAGTTGTGAGTCTCATATAGATCACGGACTTGCGTGCAGGGTTTGGCCTCCTGTACGGGTGGGCCGTACGTTAGGAATAACTGTTGTTAGAAACTTTGCATGCTAGAAGACTTAGTAGCTATTAGAGGTCCATGGACATAGCTTATTGTAGTACGGTGGTCCCATCATTGTCCTTGTTTGGTTGCAGGATTGGGCTAGGGTACTAAGAATAGGCTATGAACCAAATTGTGTCATGGATGTGACATACTTAGAGCATGGGGTGGGGAGAACAACAAGTACCGTATTTGAGCTCCTTTGCACTTTTCTCCTGTGCACCCGAATTCTCCGCCGGAGATACGGGTGGTGATGACCACTATATATTATGTACTATCAGGCGGGCCACCGATGTTCAAAAGACGATGTGCCTTTTAGGCCCCTGGATCTCTAATAGAGAACCATGCCAAATCCCAGTTTTCAGCCAGATAGCTCACTTGTGGGAAAACTTGTTCTTAACTGCATTCACTTAGACGGTTAGGTGACAATTAGATATTTATTTCAGTACTTCATTGGCATACTTTTATGTATCTTATTATGTCTCTCTGAGGACCTGGCCCTTCCAGGTGTATCTGTTCTTTAGTATTCGCAGGAGCGCAGATTCGGATGGTTACATATGTTTCGAGGATATCTTCTCTTTGAGCCGTGATTATTAGCTGGTATTCTTATATAGTTTTGGTTGTGTTATACTTATATTGTATTTGTTCTTATATTCTAGTTAGTAGTGGATTTGTTTCCATCCAACTATTATCTTCAGATACTTTGTGTCAAGATCTAGTTTCATAGATATTGGTTATTTATTTATATTTGATCTTCGTGGATGAGATCTAGATTATACCCTGTGACTTGTGATAGATTTATACCACTTGTGGATTTGATATTCATATTACAGCGTACGTGTGGATTTGGTTTCCATATATTGGAGTTGCCATATCCATACGGCTGGCATGCTTACGTGTCCTAGTCCTACGTATTTTTGGGACTGGGGTGTGACATATTTTTGTGGTGGCCCATGCAGGTCGAGAGCATATTGTCTCGGTTACGTTACTATACCGAGCAAGACTGCAAATAGGATTAGAATATAGGATCTCATCCACTATTGACTATGACTCGCATTCTTCCAATCTGTTCTATTTGAATAATTGTATCATGCTTGATTCCTGTACTTCCCTGATAATTCCTTGAGTTATAGCCCCCTCCTAGAATAAGAAGTCCCTGTGGTTAGATGATAAGTAGGGTTACCTTCCTACTAAGAGTACTACTAGAGTCCTGACACACCACTAAGTTTAGAATATCTAGTGAACCCTAGAATTCCTTATCTATAGATTGGTTTACCATTACCTCTTGAGGTATTATGAAGACTTGAGAGTAGTATAGACACTACTAGAGTAGCTAGAAGTTTTACCATAATGTTTGACCCTAGTATTGAGGAACCAATAGAGAACCAAAAATTGAAAATTTGGACTAAACTTAACCTTCATAGTTAGATAGTATTGGAGAACTATAAACTTAGATCATTGTCTTATTATTAGTAGACAACACTTTAGGAAGACTAGAGAAATATAATCAACACTTTTTCCTTGTTTATACCTCGAACATAGCAACTAGCATACCACTCTCCCTTAGAGAACCATGATGCAACCTAGAGCCCTCTATTTTAATTTCATATATTGTTCCTCTGCGACCTTAACGTTCGCTAATTGCGCGACTACTAAATTATGTTCTTCTTTTCTTCATCTTTCAACTCGTGCCACTTGATACCTCTGATTATAGACCGAGAGATTTTATTCTATGTTAGGATATATAGTTTGCTAAGGTTATAGTTGTAATCTTGAATTTTTAAATTGTTGTGCTTAGTAGTTAGAACTTGATAGTTTTTATTCTGGTAGATTGTGACCTGATGATTATCCCTTAGTTTTCAAATTGCGTAACTTGTACCCCACCTCAATATAAGTTGTATCCCCTTTTTCCCTTGAGGCTAGTAACTCTTCTATTCTTACTATTGACACTTGTTCTATAAGCACTATGACTAAGATGTAAGATGACCATGACCTATGTAATAGAAGAGGATACCCTAATAAGTACCAAGACCCCTTCTCGTAGACCTTAACAAGAGTTTCTACTGTATCCTTAAGACGATTATAGTATTAGTTTATTATTTTAAGTTAGGTAGTATACCTCACAACCTAGTATCACGTAGTCTTTTGACCCATTATTGAAGTATAACTGAATGACATTAATTGTATGCTAGCATAAGACGACAGTGTTTATTCAGACGATAGAATTTAGAGGTCCCTGCCCCTATTTGGTCGACTAGCGACTTATACAAGGAGGTTGTATGATAACTGTAGAAGCATAAAAAATACGCTGGATAGCTATACGCAGCATGTTGATGCAGAACAGCGTAAACAGAGGACCTCAGAGCCATCAAACGTGCAACAGAGCTTTTCCGCTGAGCACAGCGTAAAAATATAGGCTCAAGGACCATCCGCATAATACAGTATGTCCAGGCTGCTTCAGCGTAAACATGGTGCTTCATCGTCTTTATGGCGTAAAACTCATCCGCTTTCAATACAGCATTAAAGTGTACGAGGAACGCTTCGTATTCTTCGAAATAAACCTATCAGATCGTACAATGAACCTGACGTCTGGACTCCTAACAAAGAGTACTGAACGACTACCCAGGCGACGGGTATAATGATGGCGCGACACTGCAACCCAGGCTATCATTTACTGCCATTTCCTTTGCGTAAACCACTTTTACACATACAAAGGAATACACTGCCTAGTTTTACACAGGCAGATGTGAGCTGATTACGCTTTGCAGAAGATAAACAGCCTGCCACGTCAAAAGCTGCACTTCGTACAGGGCTCGAGGCACGTCTCTGCATTTAATGCACAGAGCGGTGACAGTTTCTCGAGGCACGTCTCTGCATTTAAAGTGCCGAATACTGACAGATACCCAAGGCACGTCTCTGCACTTGATGCACAGAAGGGTGGAAGACCTTCAAAACACGCCTCCTCATTTAATGAGTAGGATAATGGCGGATCTCCGTATTTAATGCAAGAGATTTGATTAAATGTCACCGAACCGTCGTTTAGTGACATACCCTTTGCGTAAACTACTCTTACGCATATAAGGGAATACGCTGCCCAGTTTTACACAGGCAGACAAGAGCTCTTACGTACCGCAGAAGGCAAACTGACTGCCACGTCAGCAGTCACTCTTCGTACAGAATTTGAGGCGCGTATATGCATTTAATGCACAAAATGATGGCAAATCTTAAAGACAAGCCTCTGTATTTAATGTGCAGGATGGGGGCTGATCTCTGCATTTAATGCAAGAGATTTGATTATATCTCCAAGAGCCATAATTCCGGCTAAAACGTCCACATCATCTCGGCTTCTACGCCTGCTCGGTTTCTACGCCCACTCGGCCTCTACGCCTGCTCGGCTTCTACGCCCACTCGGCCTCTATGACCACCCGGCTTCTATGCCCACTCGGCCTCTATGACCACTCGGCTTCTATGCCTGGTTGGCTTCTACGCCTACTCGGCTTCTATGCCTACTTGGCTTCTACGCCTACTTGGCTTCTATGCCTATTTAGCTTCTATGCCATGGTGACAGTTATTGGCTTCTACGCCAACCTCTTCTACACAAGGGATAACTACCTACGTGGCTTCTACACCGTGATCTTTACAGCAGATATACGCGTTTTGTCCCTCAGTTGGACACGCGTCACATGCTCACTCAAAAGGTCATCTATACGCAGGCATTGGTTATTTTAAACCGTCGTGTAAAAGAGTGCTGTACTTTCCACTACTCGGTTTTTATGCCGACTATGTGGTCACTGTCACTAAAAACTCTATAAATAGAGACCTCTATCAACAGAGGGAAAGGTCGAAGAAAAAAGGTCAAAGAAAAAGGGGGAGGAAAAGGGGAAGAAAAAGGTCGAAGAAAACGGTCAGAAAATTGATCAAGAAATCCAGTATCAGATCCAACGGTCGCAAAGATCAAAGGTCAAACGGTCAAGAGAGAGAGAGAGAAGAATCCAGAGCTCAGGCAAAGAGAAGGGATCGACGACTTTGGCATCGGGCATCCACTCTCTTTAGCAACCTACGAAGCTGTTTTCTGTCTTCCACGACACTTCTTCATTATTGTGTGGTCCAAGGGCTAAAGTGATCGACTGCAGATCAGACACCTATAGCAATATTTACCCAGATTAAATAAATTATACTTAGATATCCTCGTATAAGATTAAATTGTACAATCTTGTTTGTAAACACAAAAGAAAGGGCGGGTTTTCGTATAAGACCTCGTTTTCCATATTCTCTTTCGTTTATTATCCGAAACAAGATGGCGACTCTACTGGGGACGTCTTTCTCTTCTGATGAGGAAGCTATTGCTCAACATGATGCGATATCCGTGGGATCCGTGAAGAAGACACTGGTCGTCCAGGTCGACTAGTCTGCCTACGAAGATATGCTTCGAACAGGGGGTAGCTCTCACTCCCTCTCCGTCCAAAACAACATGAAGCTACGTAAGGTCTGGATGCCCAAGACATCCTCTACCATTCCTGTGGACTCTCCGATCTCTCCGACCAATGAGGTTGTAGCATTGCTCCCTCCGCGCCTTGTGCGTAAAATTCCGTCGCATCTCTCTGACAGGGCCGACAAAACTTCTGGGAATGTCTCAGCGCTAACCCAGAAGTATACTCCGTGCCTTGCCCGTAAAATTCAGTCGCATGTCTCTGACAGGGCCGACAAAACTTCTGGCAATGCCTCAGCGCTAACCCAGAAGTATAATCCGCGCTCTGCGTGTAAAATCCAGTCTCCCGTCCCTAGTGGAAAATACAAAACTTCGGACAATGCCTCAGCGCTAGTCCAGAAGCCTACTCCGTGCTCTGCGCGTAAAATTCAGTCTCCCGTCCCTGGCGGAATAGATAAAATTTCTGATAATGCCTCAGCGCCAAATCAGGAATCCCAAACGCGCTCCACGCGCAAAAGTACATCTGCCTTCCACGGAAAAGCAGATGATCCCTGCAATCCACGCAAGGGAAAGCAAGCGGCGGACTACTCAACTTCTCGGCCTTTACGCCAGCAAGGGAATAATATGCCTGCCCTCTGGATTACGTGAGAAGCTAATGGCCGATTGAGCACATCCTCGGCTTTACGCCAACCAGAGCAGAGCTCCAAATTACGCCAGGAGAAGCCCCTCAGCGTAAAGAAGGCTCAATTTGCGGGAAGATACCCTCCTCGAGGATTATTCGCCACCCAGATGGCCAACCTGTTGTATATAGGTGGCACAGGGAAAACTATGGTTCCCAACATCCGTATGCCCACTGATGTGAAAAGAAGGAACAAGCCATCATCTTCTTCTTCTGTAACTCCTCCTGACCTGCGCAATTATCTAATCCAGAAACGCAAGGAGAGGGGATCTTCCAGCATGCCTATTACGCCTCCTAGCGAGCACTGTTGTAATAGTCATAAGATTGTAATTAATTGTTGCTGTTCTGAAGCAAAATGGTCAGTTTTCGACCGGTTGAGCTACTCTCCATCTTTCCAGGAAGAATAGCCCACGCATGCATCTGTGAACATGGCTTCACACATACCTAGAGGAGGGTCGGGCACAAGACGTCATTCCTCTAGAACTCCGAGCCGAAGGAGATTCAACATGCTCCTTAGGAACACCGAAGCTGGGGTGTTCCAAAACACTCATTCGAGGTCGTGACAAACGGCTTCGTACTCTTCTGATTCCGATGATGGGGGTCGCCAGTCTCCCGAATCAGATGTCGAAGGTATAGAGTCAACTTCTATAAAGACCTATACTAATCTTTCAATGACACCCAGGGAGATGGGAGTTTATGCCATTGGAGATGAGCGCGAGGAAGCTTCCCCGTCCGGGAGCGCTGAGCAACGTATCACTATACTAGAGACATCTCTGAAGGAGATACAATCCATGATGGAGAACATGCACCAGATGATGCTAACTTAACACGCAGCTGCCATAGCTCAAGCATCGGCCCCTCCAACTCAGATACGCGTGGGGGTGGACTTACCACCATCCAACACGATCCAAGATCCTGCTCTAGATCAGGAGTCAGCAGTTCCTCCGCTTCCTCACTCGGAGAATGTATTACCTCCCGTCGGAGTCGCGATGCAAGCGATTCCTCATCACTCCATGGTCCCGCTACCGACTGAAGATCCGATACAGGCTGTACGGGAGTTGAAAGCCCAATTTGATGCCTTGAAGCACAAAGATCAGCTCAAGAAATTGGGAATCAACCAACCTTACCCAGCTATCTGGGAAGAGGTCCCTTTCCCTCCTAGATACAAACCACAGACTATGGCCTTGTTCGAGGGAAAAATGTTACCAAGTCAGTACATGAACTACTTTAGTATGATAACAGTGTTGTTACAAGGGAACGACACCCTCCTCACTCGGGCGTTCAAGGGCTGTCTCTCGGGAGTAGCTTACCAGTGGTACCGCAGCCTGGCGGACAACTACATTACTTCCTTTGAAGACTTCAAGGCTTTATTCTTCACGCGATTCTACAAGGGAGGGATGGACATATCTATGTCCTCTCTCATCGAAGTCAGACAGAAGGAAAAAGAGAATGTTCGTACTTTCATCGAACGTTTTCGTCAAGCTACTCTGCAAATGCCTCCAGGAGTCCCAGACTCGGCATTGGTGGACATCTGCAGGAAGAACCTTCTCCCCGTGATCTCGGTGTTCACAGGACCATATCAGTTCCATGATTGGCCCTCATTCATCATCTCAGCGGTAGCCGCGGAGGACAATAGTCAGAAGGCGCGCGATAATGGCATTATGATCTCGGCCTCTGATAAAGGCAAGAGGTTATCCTCCAACATCGACCATCCTCGTGGTACCAAGGGTAAAGAAGCTCTGGCGATCAACACGTCCAGGCAAAAAATGGTGGCTACTACGCAGACAAAACCTGGGACTTCCAACCCCATTGAAGTGTACTCTTTCGATGACGACGATATTCCGAGCATATTCGAATGTCTCGTCAAAAGCGACAAGATTACCCTTCCTGAGGTAAGACGGCCCAATGAGGCCGACAGTACTAACAACCCCAAGTACTGCATCTTCCATAGGTACATATACCACCCCACAAAGGCGTATTATATACTAAAAAGGAAGATCCAGGAGCTGATCGATGCTAAGGCCATCACTCTGCGCAACAGCGAGAAGAGGGTCACGGCCAACATGATCTCCCTACAATTTGGTAATCTGCCTCCCCAAGAAATCCTGGACGGTGTTACGCCTATTTACCGGACGACGATGAACATCGTTAATCTCCCTCCAGCTAGAGGTCAAAATCGACCTGCTACCACTAACTACCCAGCGAGGCGAGACTATGTGGGTTCATCCAGATCTGGTACCAGAGATCGAGAAAGAGACTCAAGCTGCTAAGGCTAAGTCTAAAAAGAACTCAAAGCACAAACCGTATCACATGATTACGGTACACTCGGCATCAGAAGACGAGGTCTTGGCTACTGGAACCCGCTCAGGGAAAGCCTACCTCCGGGACTATGGAGCTAGCCAGGAAGATGCATCGGCAGACGCTTCAGCTGCCAAGCTTTCAGAACTGGAATCCGTCGTACCAGAGGCCGGTCCTTCGAGACCAACTTCGGCGGACAAAGGGAAGCAAAAAGAAGTGTGCTTCGATAAACCTGTGAAAAACATTCAAAACAAAGGTTTAAAGAAGCCATACAACTTTGACATCCTGGCCCAACTGGCTAATACACCAGCCAGGTTGTTCATCTTCGAGCTACTCAGGCTCTCTCAAGACACTCGTCTAGCCCTGAGCAAAGCACTGATGCAGGCGGAGGCATACTTGACCCATCTCAAGTCCCCTGACGAAGAACCCGTGGCGTGTCCTCAATGCCACAGTGTGATGGAGGTGGTCCCAAACATCACTTTCACTCAAGATGACATGCTATTAAAATATAACAGGCATGACAGACCCCTCTATTACACCGGATACGTCGGTTCCATAGAGGTCGACCGGATTCACATAGATCCGGGATCATCAATCAGCATCATTCCTCATAGTCTGCTCAGACCGCTGAGGATTCCTACCAGCGAATTGGCTTACACCACCACTACGATCGTGGGTTTCAACGCCGAAAGAAGTAAGCCGTTGGGGAAAATTCGCCTGAGGATCCAAATTGGCAACCTCAGATCGGTGGCTACATGTTACATTATCGATTTAGAGGTGTCCTACAACATCCTGCTGGGTAGACCTTGGATCCACGACCACAACATCGTTCCTTCGACTCTACATCAATGCTTCAAATATGTAGACGCCCGAGGAACAGTACAAACGGAGATTGCTGACCTGAACCCATTCAAAGGAGTAGAATCCTACTACTCTGATGCTGTGTTGTACTCTCAAGACTGCACGGAAGAGGTGTCAACCGAAGCAGAGAAGGAATCCCACCGGGAGCCAGAAGAACCCTCTGCCAAGCAACCTCTGTCAATCAAGGTGAAAGGATGGACTACTCGTCCAAAAGCTATAAAGCCTATGGCTATCCACCTAAACGAGACCAGGTCAGGAAAAGGGGGTGATCCTCTAGTGATCACTTTGAACCAAAAGCCTCCACCCTTGGTCGTCAACCTCCAGCGCAACAAGCATCCGAGTGATGTAAATGCAATCGGGAACAGAGTTTCAGATGATAATAAACATCCTCTTTTCCAGTATATTGACGCCCAAATTCCAAACCAGGAATCCTCCCCCTATGACGATATAGAACCTATAGCGCAAAAATTCTTGGAAGCTATAGATTCCTATCATCCGTATATATGGGAAGTAGCATCATCATCCAATGTCACCACGACATATGGACCGCATAAGGATTCTATCTTCATTGTCCCGCCTACTTGCAGCAGTCAGCATTCAATAGTCTTCGACCGCATGCGCAATGAACCGACTGTGCAAGAGGATTCTTCCGATGACAATGATGGTAAAATGCAGGTTCACAGATACATCCCACAAGCTTTGATGATTATGCAAAGTATAGGTTATAACTTGAAGCTGGAACTGGGTCTCAACTACGGGAAAGACAGACGAATGCGCTACACGGCGACCCCCACTATCAACGAACTCGTTTCGGGTTAGGGTATACCACCTCCCTCGCAACTCCTGAGTCAAACGAGGATATCTTTTCCTCCTCTTAAAATGGCTCAGCGCCCTCCGACTCATCTCATGCTCTCGAGCGAACATTATCAGTAAATATGGTAGTGACGGATCCCTTCGAATCAGACGAACAAGAATCTGAACTGTTTGAGAATGACGCTTGGGCTCAGCAAATGGATACACAATGGGAGTTCCACTTCGAGCAGAGAGAACCTCCCACTGAAGACAAAGTTATCCAGATTGACGTTGGGGATAAACTTTCGCCAAAGCCGATATTTATCAGTAACAATCTTTCCGAAGCAGAAAGGGAAGAAGTTATCCAGCTGATAAAAGAATATATCGACGTCTTTACATGGAATTATGAGGACATGCCAGGCCTTGATCCAAAGGTGGCTACTCATAAGCTCAATATATTGTCCGATTCGAAGCCTGTGAAGCAGCACCAACGCCGGTTCTGCCCGGATATGATGGACGCCATTGAAGCTGAAATCAAGAAGTTGACAGCCTGCGGCTTCATCCGTGAAGAACAACACCCGACTGGGTCGCCAATGTTGTCCCGGTCATTAAGAAAAAATAGGAAAGTACGAGTCTGCATCGATTACCGAGATCTGAACGCAGCCTGCCCCAAGGATGAGTTTCCTCTTCCCATCACAGACGTCATGATTGACAATACATGCGGTTTTGAACGTATGTCTTTCATGGACGGATTTTTTAGGATACAATCAAATCAAGATGCATCCTGAAGACGAGAAGCATACTGCCTTCCGGACACCATTGGGGGTATATTGCTATACGGTCATGCCCTTCGGATTGAAGAATACCGGGGCTACATACCAACGGGCTATGAGTAACATATTCCATGAGCATTTACGCAAGACAGTGGAGTGTTACATGGACGATGTAGCTGTCAAAAGCCGCCTCAAGGATAATCACATCCAAGACTTTAAGACAGTATTTGAATTGATGCGCCAATATCAACTCAAAATGAATCCTACGAAGTCCTTTCTGGGGGTATCTAGTGGCAAATTTCTGGGATTTGTCATAACCGCCAAAGGCATTCAAGTGGACCCTGATAAAGTCAAGACCATCTTAGAAATGCGACCGCCCCGCAATCTGAGGAAACTCAGGGGATTTTAAGGTCGTCTGGCTTATATCCGGAGATTTATATCCAACCTCTCGGGGAGATGTCAGCCCTTTTCTCGTCTCATGAAGAAAGGTGTATCCTTCGTATGGGACGAAGCCTGTCAACAAGCGTTCGATGATATCAAGCGCTACCTCACTAGTCCGCCAGTTTTGGTGCCTCATGTCATAGGAAGACCATTCGCGATGTATGTACGAGCGATGGATCATTCTCTGGGAGCTGTTCTCGCACAAAAGAACGAGATGGGTCACGAGCAGGCTATCTACTACCTTAGCAGGATGATGGTCGGAGCCGAACACCGGTACAATCCAGTGGAGAAAGAATGCTTGGCTCTGATATTCGCTATTCAGAAAATGCGACACTATGTCACAGGCCAAACCATTCACATCATCTCCAGGATCAATCCTCTTCGGGTACTGATGAACAAGCCAAGTGTTCTTAATTCCCGACTCGCGACTTGGGCGATATTATTAACACCGTATGACATGGTGTACGTCCCTCAGAAGTCCGTCAAGGGCCAAGCGTTGGCTGACTTCCTAGCTGCTCATCCGATCCCGGAGGCCTCCAAACTGTACGAGGACATTCCCGACGAAGTTGAAGAATATAATTTCGTAATGGAAAGTGATGCATATCAACTGTTCTTCGATGGTGCCTCCAGAACTGATCCCAGGGAAAATATGGTTTCAGGAGTAGGAATTGTTCTGGTCACTCCTGATAAGCTTGTCAGCTACCGAGCATATTCTCTTAGCGAGCCCTGTTCCAACAATGTGGCGGAGTACAACGCTCTACTAATCGGCCTCCAAGTCGCTAAAGAATTGGGCTTCGAATCTCTGGAAGCTTTCGGTGATTCTCTGCTGATCGTCAATCAAGCCAGAGGAATATATAAAGTCCGGAACCCAGACCTCATCCCCTATCACCAAGCACCGGTCGAGATAGCCATGACATTCAAAAGATTCTTCCTGGAACATGTACCTCGATCTCAGAATCTGGAAGCTGATGCCTTAGCCAGTCTAGCTGCAGATTTAGCTACCCCTATAAGAAGGCAGAATTCGGTAATCTTTCTTAACAGAGATTTATTCTGTGTGAAAAATAACTTTCACATAGAACGCAGCTACGCGGTGGACACAGATCCTACCAGGAGAGACTGGAGAAGTCCCTTTATAGATTTCGTAGCATACAGAATCTTGCCAGAGGATCCTAAGGAAGCAGTATCCGTCAAAAGACGAGCATTACGCTTCTATTTCGACGCATTGTCACAATGTCTATATCGCCGGTCTTATGACGGACTATTATTACGATGTCTCTCTGGTGATGAAGCACAGCGAATTATCCGTGAAGCCCACGATGGCGTATGCGGAGTGCATCAACCCAGTCCTAAGCTACATGATCGTATCAAGAGAATGGGCTATCACTGGCCTACTATGATCACAGATGCAATAAAGTATGCAAGACAATGCAGAGCCTGTCAGGTCCATGCAGACTTTATCCATCAACCTCCCAAATATCTACATCCTACGGTTGCATCCTGGCCTTTCGAAGCATGTGGTATGGATATCATTGGTCCTATTCATCCGTCTTCTTCCAGAGGTCACCGGTTCATACTGGCCATCACGGAATACTTCTCCAGATGGGCAGAGGCGATCCCTCTTGCTGAGGTGAAGGCATCTAATGTGATCAGCTTCATCAAGCAACACGTTATTTACCGCTTCGGGATATCCCGAAGGATAATCCATGACAATGGGCCTTAATTCATCAGCCAAGCGTTTTATCAATTTTACGATAAAAATTGGATACAAAATGTCGCCTCTATCCTACTGCTAATGGTTTGGCGGAAGCTTTCAACAAAACCATTATCAAGCTCTTGAAGAAGTTCGTCTCTTCGAACAAAAGGGATTGGAATAAGAAGCTGGGAGAATATCTCTGGGCATACCGCACAACGGTGCGAGCGCCTACAGGTTGCACCCCATTCTCATTAGTATACGGGAGCGAAGCAGTTCTCCCCATCGAGATCCAAATTCTGTCACTCAGGATAGCAGTGGCTAATGAGTTGACTCAAGAAAAGAATGACCTGTTAAGGCTTCAAGAGCTAGAAGGATTAGACGAGAAACGCCTCCAAGCTCAATAGCGCATCACTTTCTACCAAGCACGCATTTCCAGGGCTTTTAATTAAAAAGTGAAGGAAAGGGTGTTCAAAGTCGATGATCTAGTCTTAGCTGTGAGAAGGCCGATGATTCTTACTCACAGAAGTAAAGGCAAATTCCAGCCCAAATGGGAAGGCCCTTATGTGATCGAGACAACGTTCTCAAACGGCGCTTACAGGTTAGCCCAGCCTAATGGAGACCTGTTAATGGCTCCTATCAATGGCAAATTCCTGAAAAGGTACTATGCTTAACCTCCTCTGCTCAAGTGGAATATGGCAAAAATCTCATTCTGACAAAACTACTTCCAAAACAAAACTAGTTGGATCGTATTCTATCATGTCCATATAACCTCTAAATAGATATGTTTGACTAATTTGGAACTTCAAGACCTATCACGTCCATACTACCTCTGATAGTGTCTTGTGTACAAATTTTAGCTAAAAGGCATATTTCTATCATGTCCATATAACCTCTGAATAGATATATCCTGCTAAAACTTACCGAGAGTATATCACGTCCATTTTACCTCTGATATCACTTTAACCCAAACCTGTCATTTATATTCCGAAATGATGGATCCACAAAGTCAGATGAAAGCCTCTTTATTATTCCTAAAAAAGAGCGAAAGTACATTGAAAAGCAAAAGCAAAAGTACATCATGGAGGGGGAGCAGTCAGGTCGCGAAGCTGCCGCGCCAGTGCGGCCATCCTCTCAGTCCTGGAACCCAAGACATCAACGCGAGCCCGCTCCAGTCGTGCCTCATCATTGCTCAAGAGGTACAGTTCAGCTCTAGCCTGAAGAAAACTAGCACGGGCGACTCCTGCACGCGCCAAGTTCTGTTGTGCTACGCCCAATCGGCCATCCGCCACAGCTAGAGCTTCCAACGACTGAGAAGCCCACTCCTTTGCCTGAGCGAGTTTTGTTTCCAGCCTGCGGACCCTCGCTACATTCCTTTCATGCTCGGTCTGGCACTTCGTTTGAAGAGCGATGGCCTCCTCCAGGACGGCTTTTCCTTCATCCATCTCCTGCTGATGTGTCTGGATGGATTTATTTATGCCTGCCATCTGTTCGGCAAGCCGCACAGTCATGGAGTCGTATCTAGCCTGGACCAGATCTTCAATATTGTCTCGAGCTAGCTGCAAGTATTCGTTAATGGGTTGCTCCAAACCATTAACTATCTCCTCCAGCGTTTCAGCTAGCCTAGTATCGTCGAATTCTCGGATCGGCACTATCACGGACCAGGAGGACCTCTTCAGCGACGCAAAGCTCAGATTCTTCGCCAACACCCTTGATATTAAAATTTTCAAAGTGGTATAGAAGATGCCGGTGTACTGCTCGATCAGCACAGCTAGATCCGAATGGACGCCGGGAGTGGCCTCGATATTGGCAAATCCCCCTCCAAGAACAATCGCAGACGATGTTGCCACGACCGTCGCCTCAACTGGTGGTGCGACAAAGAAAGAAGCGCCAACACCGGACGAAGATACCAGCATGCTCAAAGGAGGCATTATCGCAATGACAGGCGAGCCAGCACCCGAAGATGTTTCCTCTTCAAAAATAGGCACCTCCGTATCGCCGCCAGGACCTGACACAGAGCCGAAGGGCGCATCTACACTGCCCTCCCCGAAGAGGTCTTCCCCTGAAAAGAGGACGAAAGGAAGTTAATATCAGCATAATATTAATTTTCCTAAAAGAAGAGGCGTGAAGACGATATTTACCCATGGCCGACGGCATATATGTCGCGTCTGCGGCCTGTACAGCTAAATCATTTCTTAATGATGCTAAACAAGCTGTCATACCTGGAGAAAGGGGTCTGCTAACCGATGCTGACAAATAGTCTTCCAGGTCCTCGTCAAATTCCAACCGAGGCTCATCGGCAGGAATCTCGCCAGGTGCGCTTACAGGCACGACAGAGGTCCCTCCCGATGCTGATCCGTATAAAGGTATACTCAGCCCCAGAGGCGACCTCGTTCTACTACCTGAAGCAGTAGCAGCGACGGCGGCCTCCAGCAGAGATTCTCCGGCACCACCAGCCGGAACATTAGAGGGTCCCTCTCTAAAAGGCGAGGAACCTCCAATCGAAGAATTATCCCCAACATGGGGAGATGCAGGCTCACTTCCAGGAGCCTCTATACCAGGAATCCGGAGAGGACGATTTACCGTCTGCTTCTTCCTCTTGCGAGGGGAAGTCTCCTTCGGAGCAGGAGCCCTTTGCTTCCCGGAGATTACCAAAGCACCTGCAGGCAGAGGTACTTTATCCCTCGATACCGCCAACAGAGGCTCATCTAGATTGACGGACTCCTCACCCTCGTCGGAAGAAACCGAAGGGACTTCGACTCTTCCCCCAGACTTGGAAGAGGGCACCCTAAAACTTTCATGCATATCAAAATTGCGATGGAAGGTGTTCGTTGCCACATAGAACTGGGCATACGAGTTCAGGATGCGCAGCTCCGTGGAGAGTGTAATGACCGGCACAGTAAAAATTGCTCCAGTGCAACCCATGATGAAGTATCGCCAGCCTCTCGCTCCATCAATGAGTCCACCCCTGGACCGAAAGCTGGTGACGGTATTGCCCACATGCAACTGATCATACCCAAACTACCTGGCAAACCGACTAGGCAGGTAGGGCTCCAAGAAGCAGTGGTCTTCACTCATGTATAGTAAATAGGAAGGTCTAATGCAGACCAACCAATTAAAAGCTTCAGGAGAAAGATTGGTCTTCTCTCTACCTGAATCCTCAAGCCTAATCCCCAATTGATTGCGATATACAGAGGGGACAGTGCAGAAAAGCTTCCAGCTGTGACTGAAGCCCAGCACCCGCCGACAGTCTAAAATTGTGGCCACATTCCAGGAAGATTTCTGGTAGTTCAGCAAGAAACTAGCCCCCGAACTACTGCCAGAGCTGGGAAACATAACCCTAGGGTTATGAAGAATTAACCATCCCATCAAATACATGTATGGTAATTCTACCCTGGGAAAGCTATTACACCGAGTTTCATCGGCGAGCAGCCCGTCAGTCATGGCCCTCAGGCCAGCTTGTATGCGACACACCATGGCAGGGAGCAAGCCCAGTCTTGCCCCGAATACCAGACTCACTGCAGGCCATAGCGTATTACGGTGAATGCGGTCCGCAGATGCGATGCCGAGTACCACCAGTCGGCGCAGCCATATAGAGAGGAAGCCAGCCAGTTGAGCTTCCCTGGACAGAGGCCTGCGACAGCGCCTCAAATAACTATAGGCCTTAGTGCCTACAGGATACTGTCCTATCCCTTCGCCGAGGATCAAGTCCGGAGCCCCAGCGTCTACCATGAGATCGTCGACTACCTGAGCATTAAGCACGCTCAGAGGATTCACAGGCTGATCCTTGCCCTCCAATACCTTCTCCGGCTTAGCAGTCCTGGACCGGTGAAAGAAGAGGTAGGATGTCCATTTATTGATGTGAGCCAAATATGAGGGCTCACCATAAAAAGCGGTACAAGCGAGGTAGTGGCACATCAACTCCTGGTACACTTCCACTACCCGAGGGTCTGAATCCCCCAGCTTCCGGTTCGTAGGAACATACTCTTCATACGGAGTATCCCCCATCAGCAGTCTCGAGATCTCTGCCATCTCATGGAGGGCCAATCCCAACTCCCCTAGTGGAGTGGCGAAAGTTCCGGTGAGCAAAATATATCGCTCCATCAGTGCCAGAAACAGGTTAGGGTTAGGAGGTAACCCAACACTGGTGGCACCCACAGCTGCAAACAGACCAATGCTCTCCAACTCGGTCTGAAAATGCTTCAGGGCCCAATCAACTAAGCGAGCCCATTGAAGATTTGTAGGAGTGATCCACCCGCCGCACCGAGGGTTCACCTTGGGGTATACTCCCCTGTGTTCCATAAAATCATTACAGAAAGTCGGTAATTGGACCGACTGGATCACTAAACTGTCTTCACTCGGGACACTGCCCTGGTACAGTCTCCTGAACATTATCATATTGCCGGAAGGGCGGCTGACGAACGACCCCTGGTCCGATCCTTTCAGATAAAATATCTTTCCCGGCCTGCCGTGAAGATCAGGAGTCAGCGTCCACGACATCCTCCTGGGATGTGTAGCATGGAAGAACGCCGAGATGGGATAGTCTCTCGGCATCTTGGGCAGATACAAAACCAAGCTCCCGGCAGGGAAGACCCAGAGTTCTTTCTTGGGCTTCGTCTGGGACTGCTTATCAATCATGTCCCCGAAGAGGAAAGCCGGCTTTAGGTACTGGTCCCTGTCTATGTACGTCAGGGGATCTCCGTTGATCAAGTTCAGTAGCGTTCGCTCGCCCTGAGCCGAAATTAGAATTTCCCTTCCTTCGGGATACTGGGGCCCGGAGATAGGAAATGTCAAGTGTGACAGATCCTCCAGATAGTTAGAGTGCAGCATCCCGGCGGCAGATCCCATCACATCGACTAGCGGAGACACATACAAGTTAACTGCAAGAGTGCAAGAAAAATATGTCAGTTTCTATAACTAGACATTACAGATCTTGCAGCATACGCAAAAAATCAACAGTCTGTGCTTTACGCCAAGACCGTAAAAACTTGACCATTACGGTGGAATCCATTTCCTAAAAGCGTAAAGTTCAAGGCTGGCAGTATACAGTCTATGCTTTACGCCAGACTGATAAAGTTGAGATATTTCACCCAACTCAATCCTGGACAGAGCTTGTCTATCTGCCCTCGTCCACAGGTAACGGGAGAAGGCACCGCTTGCAAGCTGCATGGTGAAATACGATCCTTCCTCTCTTCCGAAGAACCACCATACAAAGTTGCTGATTATCCCGAGCAAAGGAGGCTATGATATCCTTCAATGATCCATCGTTGCAGAGGATATTTGCTCGAAGACGCTGTAAACTCCCTCACCCAAAATAGGTATTTTGGGTATATTTTTTATTATTATATTTATTATAGATGTTGAATTTATTTAAAGTATTCTCTTAGTTAATTAGAAAATAATTTTTTTTAGTATATTTACTTATATAAATATTTATTTAGAATTATTTTTAGGCTATTTTAGATTATTGAGATTTTTCTATAATTTTTAGTTAATTAAAAACTAGTAACACTAATTTTCTAAGACTTTGAAGAATTTATTTTATGTTCAAACTTAATTAAAAATATTCCAAAATTTTATTTTAGGTTCTAAATAGTCAAATATATTTTCTAGAATTTTTTGGGAATTTTCTGAATACTTTTAGTATTTATTGGGAGTTATTTAGACTAATAACTAATTTTTAGGACTTGTAGAATTTATTGAGCAAGCTCAGGAATATAGAATGGACCCATATTATTTTTTAGGGTTTATAATATTATTATATATTTTCTGAAATTATTTCAGAATTTTTGGAATAATGTTAGTATTTATTTTTAGTTAAATGGATAAAACTAATGTTTAGAGCTTCTCCTAATTATAGTAGTAAACTTATGAATATAAAATTGTCCCAAATATTTTTCTAGGGTTTATAGGTTCAAAATATATTTTATGATTTTTATGATTATTTTTAATATTTATTTGGAGTTGTTTAGATTTAAAATGACTTAAATAATGTTTTGATAAAGGCAAATAAAAAACAAATAATATAACAAAAATCAACCAATCAGATTCTGACATGTGTCACCCTCCTATCAAGTTCCACTCAGCCGCTCATCCATATATATATATATATATATATATATATATATATATATATATATATATATATATATATATATATATATTATTATAACCCTAATTATCCCATTATCTTAGAGAGAGAGATTTTGGAGAATTGCCATCTAGGGTTCCTTCATCTTCCACAAGCCATTGCGCATAGCTAAGGAATCCAAACGAGACCTAGTTTCTTGCGTTAGAAAGATATTGAGGTTAGCTTTCTGATTATATAATTTATTTTATGAAATTATGAGTATTAAATTCTGGAAAATTCGTAGAGCACAGCATGTCCGAAAATAGACGTGTTTGGATTTTTTTGCTATTTTGGGAGAACCAGGAATAAGAATCATGAAACGTTTAAAGTTTCGGAAAGCTAATGTCGAGATCATCGACATAAATTTTTCCCAGAATTTAATTCGAATTATTTACATACTTTTAATTCTGTAGAACTTCTAGGTTAGAATTTAACCATCGATGCACAATACAAATTTGTATGTGCCATAATTCCCAAACGAATTTGAATTCGGACGAGCCATAAATTCCAGCATATTTTTGACGCTGAAATCTACAGGAAATCATGCATGAAAGTTGAGTTTGTGTAGTTGACTTTTTGGTCAACAGATCGCCTCGATTTGCGTGCCATGAGTCTCGAGTTGATAAAATTCAGTTTCTTTGGACAAAATTTAGGAATTAATATAAAAATCAGAATAATAAGATTAAAATAGGATTTTAGAGTAATTATTCCAGAATTAAATAAATTAAAATAAATTATCTTTTGACGTGATAAATTTGTAATACATAGGCTATTTGGACTGTGACTTGGACTCTGATTCATACCAGCAGCAGGACCCCAGGCAAGATATCTTGCCAAATTATTTACAGTACTTTGTATGCTATTTATATTTCTTTTTATTTATTTTATTTCTGTATAGTTCTTGCATGTGTAGTTTTTCTTCAGTCATTACTATGTATTAGATATGTTGACACACACATGGCACCTAGTATCATGGGAGGACAATCATTAGGCGTATGGGCTTTTAATCACTCTGGTAAACCGTAGTATATAGTTCGCACTACGGGCGTGTGTCGCGCTGGTCGCTACCCCATAGGTATGTCGATTTCTGTAGAGTCGCGCTGGTCGCTACCCCAGAGGTATGTCGATTTCTGATGTTCTAGACGGGTGTGTGAGTTGTGAGGCTTAGATCGAGTAGACTACCCTTGCCTATACGTCAAAAAGTTGTCCTCATTTGTATTCATATAGATTGTCTTGTACAGCGTACTTATTTATTTTCAAATTATATACATGTTTACTATATTCAAATTGGCATATGTTTTGTTTGTCTTGTTACGTCCCTCTGAGGACCTGGTACCCTGCCAGGTGTATCTGTTCTTGAGTAATTGTAGGAGCGCAGATTTGGATGGTTATATATGTTTCGTGGATGTCCTCTCTTCGAGCCCGAGATTGCTAGCTGGTATTCTTATATGGTGTTGTTGTATTGTACTTATTTTGTATTTGCTCTTACATTCGAGTTGGTAGTGGATTTGTTTCCATCCAACTATCATCCTTAGATACTTATGTTGAGATCTAGTTATATAGATGCTGGTCATTCATTTATATTGATTTTCTGTGGATGAGATTTAGATTGTACCCTGTGACTTGTGACATATGTTTATACCACTTGTGGATTTTATATTCATAGTACAGCGTACGTATGGGTTTAGATTCCATATATTGGAGTTGTCATATCCATGCGGCTGGCATGCTTACGTGTTCCTAGTCCTACGTATTTTGGGACTGGGGCGTGACATATTTTTGTGGTGGCCCATGCAGGTCGAGAGCATATTGTATCGGTTACGTTATTGTACCGAACAAGCCTGCACCTAGGACTAGAGTATAGAATCTCATCCATAATTGACTATGATTCATCTTCCTCCTATCTGTTCTATTTGAACAATTGTATAATACTTGATTCATGTGCTTCCCTAATAGTTCTTTGAGTATAGCCTCCTGCTAGAATATAGGAACCCATGTTATTAGGATAATGATTATGGTAGCACACCTATTAAGAATACAACGGGAATATAGACACACCACTAAGTTTAGAATATCTAGTGAACCCTAGAATTTTTTTTCTATAGATTGGTTTACCATTTCCCCTTGATGTATTATAAAGACTTGAGAGTAGTATAGACACTACTAGAGTTAGTTAGAAGTTTTACCATAATGTTTGAACCTAGTATAGAGGATACCCTAATAAGTACCAAGACCCCTTCTCGTAGACCTTAACAGGAGTTTCTACGGTATGCTTAAGACAATTATAGTATTAGTTTATTATTATAAGTTGGGTAGTATACCTCACAACCTAGCATCACATAGTCTTTTGCCCTATTATTGAAGTGTAACTGAATGACATTTGTCGTATGCTAGCGTAAGACGACAGTGTTTATTCAGACTATAGGACTTAGAGGCTCATACCCCAATTTAGTCGACTAACGACTTAGACATGGAGTTAGTATGACAACTGTAGAGATTGTAGGGTCTTTTATTATTATTGCTTATATTGTTTTTGCTTCTGCGAACTTGAATTAATTTGTACCTTCTTTCATCATAATCCAGCGTACTTATATTTTCTGTACTACCTTGATTTATGCTGCTATTATAGCCTAGTTTTTGCAAGCTTATTCTTTTATCGATCTTGCTAATGGCATATGTATTATTGGGTGCACACAATGATACAATTGCCTAATCAGAATCGGTGTATTAAGGTTTAGCTAACCTTAGTGCGCTTGGTTCGCTCTTCGCATGACTACTTTACGTGGATTGAGATATATGGTAGTAGACGGATATACTTGCCCCTAGACATGTCTGACACATCGTATCGGTTATATAACTGTACTGATACGAGCATGTAAATAGAAAATTACCAAAAATAGGATTTCAATCCACAACTGTCCTGACAACTCTATTTTCGAATTCCTTAATCACTTTGAACCTCGTACTCGTATTCTGTCACCTTCACCTTAAATTCTTTATTATTGCTCTCCATCTTCCCCTATTTCGGAAAGACGAAACCTCGTGCTGGTATAAGTTAACACAGAGAGTACTAGATATACCCCGTAGGCCGATCACATACTTAAGGATTATTCTTTTATAATTAAGGACATATCATATATGATATAATCGGCGTTGAAGTTTTGAGGATTAAATAGCATGAGTAAATAAATTAAGGAATATTTTTCTTAAAGTATATAGCCTTCTGTGATAGATGGATAAATTCTAAGTTGGGTAGCAGTGCATTGCCAACTTGAGAGGAGTTTCTTTTAGATTGTGATCAAGTAAGATTAGATTGGGAGATTCAAGTCATTTTAATTTTGAGAAATTTTAAAAGAAGGATTAAGATAATGAGGATTTGACGAATTTTAAAATCTTGATATTGCGGACCAAATATTTATACTTTGAGCACATGATTTAAATTTTAAATATTGAAGGATGAATCATCGATTTAAATTTTGAGGATAAATATAGAATTTTAGACTTGAACAATTGGTGAATTAGATTTAAATTTTATAATTTGATGATTTGAATTAAAAGTTCAATTTTGATTGTTGGGTCACCTATTTAAAATATTGAGGATGTAAATTAAGTTTAAATATTTGAAGAGTACAAAATTCTTTATTTGAGAATAGGAATAAGATTTGATTAGAATTGTTTATTGTTCAAAGTCTAGAGGAGATTATGATAGTTGGAAATGGTGATATAAATTTTGATGTGGGATGTCATATAGACTTGAGTTAGATTTGAATGTTGATTATTTAAAAAAAAATCGAGAAGAGATTACGACAGGTTGAATTTTGATTTAAACAGTGGTTATCTTAATTTTGAAGTGATCGCGATAGATTTGAATAGATTTGTTATTTAAATTTTTGGAAGAGATTGCGATTGACGTACTTTATGTACGAATGTGAAGGATTTAACAAATTATGCCTTATTTTAATTTCGAGGACGAAATTGTTTTAAGTTAGGTAGATTATAAACTCCCTCACCCAAAATAGGTATTTTGTGTATATTTTTTATTATTATATTTATTATAGATGTTGAATTTATTTAGAGTATTCTCTTAGTTAATTAGAAAATAAAATTTTTTTTAGTATATTTACTTATATAAATATTTATTTAGAATTATTTTTAGGCTATTTTAGATTATTGAAATTTTTCCATAATTTTTAGTTAATTAAAAACTAGTAACACTAATTTTCTAAGACTTTGAAGAATTTATTTTATGTTCAAAATTAATTAAAAATATTCCAAAATTTTATTTTAGGTTCTAAATAGTCAAATTTATTTTCTAGAATTTTCTGGGAATTTTCTGAATAATTTTAGTATTTATTGGGAGTTATTTAGACTAATAACTAATTTTTAGGACTTGTAGAATTTATTGTGCAAGCTCAGGAATATAAAATGGACCCACATTATTTTTTAGGGTTTATAATATTATTATATATTTTCTGGAATTATTTCAAAATTTTTGGAATAATGTTAGTATTTATTTTTGGTTAAATGGATAAAACTAATGTTTAGAGCTTCTCCTAATTATAGTAGTAAACTTATGAATATAAAATTGTCCCAAATATTTTTCTAGGGTTTATAGGTTCAAAATATATTTTATGATTTTTATGATTATTTTTAATATTTATTTGGAGTTGTTTAGATTTAAAATGACTTAAATAATGTTTTGATAAAGGCAAATCAAAAATAAATAATATAACAAAAATCAACCAATCAGATTCTGACATGTGTCACCCTCCTATCAATTTTCACTCAGCCGCTCATCCATATATATATATATATATATATATATATATATATATATATATATATATATATATTATTATAACCCTAATTATCCCATTATCTTAGAGAGAGAGATTATGGAGAATTGCCATCTAGGGTTCCTTCATCTTCCATAAGCCATTGCGCATAGCTCCGGACTCCAAACGAGGCCTAGTTTCTTGCGTTAGAAAGATATTGAGGTTAGCTTTCTGATTATATAATTTATTTTACGAAATTATGAGTATTAAATTCTGTAAAATTCGTAGAGCACAGCATGTCCGAAAATAGACGTGTTTCGATGTTTTCGCGATTTCGGGAGAACCAGGAATCAGAATCATGAACTGTTTAAAGTTTCGGAAAGCTAATATCGAGATCATCGACATAAGTTTTTTCCAGAATTAATTTGAATTATTTACATACTTTTAATTCTATAGAACTTCTAGGTTAGAATTTAACCATCGGTGCACAATACAAATTTGTATGTGCCATAATTTCCAAACGAATTTGAATTCAGACGAGCCATAAATTCCAGCATATTTTTGACACTGAAATCTATAGGAAATCATACATAAAAGTTGAGTTTGTGTGCCATGAGTCTCGAGTTGATAAAATTCAGTTTCTTTGGATAAAATTTAGGAATTAATATAAAAATCAGAATAATAAGATTAAAATAGGATTTTAGAGTAATTATTCCAGAATTAAATAAATTAAAATAAATTATCTTTTGACGTGATAAATTTGTAATACATAGGCTATTTGGACTGTGACTTGGACTCTGATTCATACCAGCAGTAGGACCCCAGGCAAGATACCTTACCAAATTGTTACAGTACTTTGCATGCTATTTATATTTCTTTTTATTTATTTTATTTCTGTATAGTTCTTGCATGTGTAGTTTTTCTCCAGTCATTACTATGTATTAGATATGTTGACACACACATGGCACCTAGTATCATGGGAGGACAATCATTAGGCGTATGGGCTTTTAACCACTCTGGTAAACCGTAGTATTTAGTTTGCACTAAGGACGTGTATCGCGCTGGTCGCTACCCCAGAGGTATGTCGATTTCTGTAGAGTCGCGCTGGTCGCTACCCCAGAGGTATGTCGATTTCTGATGTTCTAGACGGGTGTGTGAGTTGTGAGGCTTAGATCGAGTAGACTACCCTTGCCCATACGTCGAAAAGTTGTCCTCATTTGCATTCATATAGATTGTCTTGTACAGTGTACTTATTTATTTTCAAATTATATACATGTTTACTATATTCAAATTGGCATGTGTTTTGTGTATCTTGTTACGTCTCTCTGAGGACCTGGTCCCCTGCCAGGTGTATCTGTTCTTGAGTAATTGCAGGAGCGCAGATTTGGATGGTTATATATGTTTCGTGGATGTCCTCTCTTCGAGCCCGAGATTGCTAGCTGGTATTCTTATATGGTGTTGTTGTATTGTACTTATTTTGTATTTGCTCTTACATTCGAGTTGGTAGTGGATTTGTTTCCATCCAACTATCATCCTTAGATACTTATGTTGAGATCTAGTTATATAGATGCTGGTCATTCATTTATATTGATTTTCTATGGATGAGATTTAGATTGTACCCTGTGACTTGTGACATATGTTTATACCACTTATGGATTTTATATTCATAGTACAGCGTACGTATGGGTTTGGGTTCCATATATTGGAGTTGTCATATCCATGCGGCTGGCATGCTTACGTGTTCCTAGTTCTACGTATTTTGGGACTGGGGCATGACAGACGCCGTCTTTTTTAGCTTCTTACATGCTGGAAGAACATGGTCTCCTTCTTCCTCAAGTCGACCCGACGAACTCCGACCATTATCTCTGTGTGGTGAAGGAAGTGTGGAAAGAACAGGAAAACTCCTCAGCCTTTTTATAGGCGAAAGAGATCACACTGATCCCCAATAACTCCGCCATAAAGTCAGCCATGAAAGAACGTGTTAGGCTTGACCATTTCAGGCTCCATTCAGAGCGTTTCGAGTTACGAGGAACGGTTTATGCTTCATTTAAAGCGTTTCAAATTACGAGGAATTTAAAAGCTTTGAAGGGGGGTCTTATAGAAGCATAAAAATATGCTGGATAGCTATACGCAGCATGTTGATACAGGGCAGCATAAACAGAGGACCTCAGAGCCATCAAACGTGCAATAGAGCTTTTTCGCTGAGCACAGCGTAAAAAATAGGCTCAAGGACCATCCGCTTAATGCAGTATGTCCAGGCTGCTTCAGCGTAAACAGGGTGCTTCATCGCCTTTATGACGTAAAACTCATCCGCTTTCAATGCAACATTGAAGTGTACGAGGAACGCTTCATATTCTTTGAAATGAACCTGTCAGATTGTGCAATGAACCTGACGTCTGGACTCCTGACAAAGAGTACTGAACGACTACCCAGGCGACGGGTATAATGATGGCGCGACACTGCAACCTAGGCTGTCATTTACTACCATTTTCTTTGCGTAAACCACTTTTACACATACAAAGGAATACGCTGCCTAGTTTTACACAGGCAGATGTGAGCTGATTACGCTTCGCAGAAGACAAACAACTTGCCACGTCAAAAGCTGTACTTCGTACAGGGCTTGAGGCACGTCTCTGTATTTAATGCGTAGAGCGATGACAGTTTCTCGAGGCACGTCTCTGCATTTAAAGCGTCGAATACTGACAGATGCCCGAGGCACGTCTCTGCACTTGATGCACAGAAGGGTGGCAGACCTCCAAAATACGCCCCCTCATTTAATGAGCAGGATAATGGCGGATCTCCGCATTTAATGCAGGAGATTTGATTAAATGTCACCGAACCGTCGTTTAGTGACATACCCTTTGCGTAAACTACTCTTACGCATATAAGGGAATATGCTGCCCAGTTTTATACAGGCAGACATGAGCTTCTTACGCTCCGTAGAAGGCAAACAGACTGCCACGTCAGCAGTCACTCTTCGTACAGAATTTGAGGCGCGTATCTGCATTTAATGCGCAGAATGATGGCAAATCTTAAAGACAAGCCTCTGCATTTAATGCACAGGATGGGGGCAGATCTCTGCATTTAATGCAAGAGATTTGATTATATCTCCATGAGCCGTAATTTCGGCTAAAATGTCCACATCATCTCGGCTTCTACGCCTGCTCGGCTTCTACACCCACTCGGCCTCTATGACCACCCGGCTTCTACGCCCACTCGGCCTCTATGACCACTCGGCTTCTACGCCTGCTTGGCTTCTACGCCTACTCGGCTTCTAAGCCTACTTGGCTTCTACGTCTACTTGGCTTCTATGCCTATTTGGCTTCTACGCCATGGTGACAGTTATTGGCTTCTACGCCAACCTGTTCTACACAAAAAATTACTACCTACGTGGCTTCTACGCCGTGATCTTCGCAGCAGATATACGCGTTTTGTCCCTCAGTTGGACACACGTTACATGCTCACTCAAAAGGTCATCTATACGCAGGCATTGGTTATTTTAAACCGTCGTGTAAAAGGGTGTTGTACTTTCTACTACTCGGTTTCTACGCCGACTGTGTGGTCACTGTCACTAAAAACTCTATAAATAGAGACATCTATCAACAGAGGGAAAGGTCGAAGAAAAAAGGTCGAAGAAAAAGGGGGAGGAAAAGGGGAAGAAAAAGGTCGAAGAAAACGGTCAGAAAATTGATCAAGAAATCCAGTATCAGATCCAACGGTCGCAAAGATCAAAGGTCAAACGGTCAAGAGAGAGAGAGAAGAATCCAGAGCTCAGGCAAAGAGAAGGGATCGACGACTTTTGCATCGGGCATCCACCCTCTTTAGCAACCTGCGAAGCTGCTTTCTGTCTTCCACGATACTTCTTCATCATCGTGTGGTCCAAGGGCTAAAGTGATCGACTGTAATCCGACACCTATAGCAATATTTACCCAGATTAAATAAATTGTACTTAAATATCCTCGTATAGGATTAAATTGTACAATCTTGTTTGTAAACACAGAAGATAGGGCGGGTTTTTGTATAAGACCTCGTTTTCCATATTCTCTTTCGTTTATTATCCGAAACAATAACTGTAGAGATTGTAGAGTCTTTTATTATTATTGCTTATTCTGGTTTTGTTTTTGTGAACTTGAATTAATTTGTACCTCATTTCATCATCATCTAGCGTACTTATATTTGTTGTACTACCTTGACTTATGCCATTATTATAGCCTAGTTTTTGCAAGCCTATCCTTTATCGAGCTTGTTCATGACATATGTGTTATTGGGGCCTGATCAACCACACTAATATATTTCAGAATCAGTGTATTATGGTATGATCAACCATAGTGCGCTTGATTCGCCCTTCGCAATAATACTTTACGTGGATTGAGATATATAGTTGACTAGTAGACACCTGTACTTGCCCTCTAGATATGTCTGAGCGGATCGTATCGGTTACATAACTGTACTAATACGACCATGTGAATAAGGAATTACCAAAATAGGATTTCAATCCACAACTGCTCTGACAATTTCCATTTGAATTCTTTAAACGCCTTGATACCGATACTTCTATTCTATTACCTCTCCCTTGAACTCTTTATTATTGATCTTCGTCTTCCCTTATTTCGGAAAGACAAAACATCTTGCTTGGTATAAGTTTGATATATAGATAGTACTAGATATACCCCACAGGCCAATCACATTGTTGGTAACTATCTTTTATAAATGATTAAGGGCATATCATAGATGATATATTTTGTGTTAAAAACTTTGAGCATTCAATAACATGATTAAATAATTTAGGGCATAGCTTTCTTAGATGTATAGCCTTAGATGATAGATGGGTAAATTCTAAGTTGGGTAGAGACTGCAATGTTAACTTGAGAGAAATTCTTTAGACTGTAACCAGGTAAGATTTGATAGAGAGAACCCTACCCTATTTTAATTTCGAGGACGAAATTATTTTAAGTTGGGTAGATTGTAAACCCCCTCACCCAAAATTAGGCCTACTTTTCTTATATAGTAAAATTAGGGCTGGTTTGAACCCAAATAGAAATAGATCATTCTATTTATTTAATTATGCAATAAATTATAACATGTAGAGCACCTTACCGTTGCTTCGATAATTGGAGCACCCCACTAGCCATTGCCTATCTACAAATTTCACAACCTCATCCTAGACATGTCCGCCTACTATTCTGACCCTTGTGTAACTTATAATATTACTCTCTTGTGCTACATTTTAGTCGCACAATAAACGTCGCGGACGTTATTATTATAATTCTAAATAAATTATGACCTTGTACCCTTGTGCGTCCCAATCGAAATTGGAGACACAATCTTGACCGTTTTGTACAACCCGAATTTTATTAAAATTCTACACTGTACCCTCTACGTCCCTAACACTTGTGTCCCACCTAATTTTAATTTCATGTACTCCTAATTAATTCCAGAACACCGTGCGCGATATTTTTGATTAATTAAAATCTAATTTCCGTCTTTGTGCAATTTTCTAATTTTTGGGCGTTTTTATGCAAAAATGCATTGAGTTGTCCCCACCATCAGACAATTCATGAAGAAATCCAACTTTTCCCTTCATAGGAATTTTTCTCATAATTTTCTGGATATGCAAACGCACAACATCGCCCCCTCATTTAAACCCAATCCTTGCATTTTAAACCATGTAAAGTATAGTCCAACATCCTCATGTAAGACCAAGGCCCACTCCAAGGAGAGTTGACCAAGCCCACATTGTCCTAGGTCAAACCCCCAAACCCAAATTTCATGTATTTATACAACTTTTCTTCTTTCTTTCATTGATTCACCAAACCCTATGCAAATACACAACCGACCTTCCCCGAGCTCCTGTTCACCGTCACCCCCATCCTTATCTTCGTCGGAGTTCATCATCCTCCGACCGGAGCCTCGCCCAGCCGACTACCCAACCACCAGTCGTTCTCCTCCAGCAACCTGACGAACCACCGCCTCTCCTCATCGACTGAAACCTCGTCGGCCACTGCACATCACCATCACCATCTGTGCATCCTCTTCCTTCTTCCCCCTACCTCGCCGGACCTCACCCCGAGTCCACCATTGCTGTCTCCTTCCTCCTCTCCCTTCTCTTCTTCTTCTCCGGGGAACCGCCACGAGCTCCTCAGCCAAGCAGTTCCCCGCTGCACAAACAACCACCACCACCATTGCCATCCCCGGCCTCATGAACCACCCATCTCCTCCATCCTCCTCCTCGAGGCCATGACCTCCGCCAGCACCACCACTGCACCACACCACAGCACCACCACGAACCATCCTCTTCCCGACCTTCTCTTCCCTGAGCAACACCACGCCGGACCTCCACTCTCCTCCTCGACCACCACCACACGATCACCACCTCCCCTCGCTGGCCGGATTTTAGCATCACCACTATGGCCATTATCATCATCATCACCCTCTTCCATTAACATCATCATCTTCACCATCACCGTGACTCGCCAAAGAAGCTCCCCTGGCCGGACTCCGGCAGTCCACCACTCACCACCACCATCATCATCATCATCTCACTTCATCATCATCATTCCATTATCATCAACACTTCATCGTTGTCATCATTATCACCATCTTCTGTTTTCATCATCATTCCATCACCATTATCATCATCATTCCATCATCATCATCGCATCATCGTTATCTCATCATTGTCGTTATCATCATCACCCAACTATCATCGCCATTGTCATCATTATCATCGTCATCATCTCACCCTTAATCATCATCTTATCAACAGCCATCAACCCCATCATCATTCTCAACATGAACACCTCATCATCACTACCAACACCAACCCTAATCACTTATTTATTGTCATCACCACCATCATCGTCGTTATAGTCGTGACCATCGTCATCATCGTCGTCAACCTCACTGTCGTCTCCGTACACGTACCCCGTGGTACGAACTTGTTCCCCACCTTTCATATTATTATTTATGTGCTAGTGTATATGTCAGTAGGATATTAGCATTTCTCTATGACTGTTAGCTGACTGCAAACCCTGAGTCGGTGAACCCAATGACTTGTACGCGTACACATACGCGTATTAGAAATCAAGTGATATATATATATATAGATGACTGTATTATATAAGTAATTATATGCTTATGACTATATGTGTATTTATATTGTACGACCCTAGGGCACTGTGGATTATCCCATGGTTACCTTGACCAAGTTGACCCTAAGAACATGATAGATGGCTGTCTTATGTACATTTATGTACTGGCCTAGACACATGTTATTTTGACTGAATGACTGTGATACAATATTTAATATAGGACACCCGCGTAAGTAGTCGCGCAATTGACTGTGTTAGATGACTAGTTCCACCCCTAGTGTACCCCCGAGTCCAGTGTAAATATGGTTGTTTATGTGCTAGTGTAATGACTAATAATTTTATTGTATTATATTATATGTACATAGGATATTAGATTTTTTTTGCGCGACTTCTGGAGCAGGTTATTGGTACATTGCAGCTTTCTTGCCAGGCAAGTATACCTTGCCATTGTACTGTTATTCATATTCCATATGTTGCATACATCTTTATATTCTATCTTTAGTTCATATATTTTAATTGTTATATAAAATGCACGCGACGGTGTCGTTGCGATATGTTTTTATTTATGTATATGCATTGACCTTGTTTATGAGATGATAAGTAGGGTAACCTTCCT
Organism: Iris macrosiphon; assembly: GCA_036927795.1. Lineage (NCBI taxonomy): Eukaryota > Viridiplantae > Streptophyta > Magnoliopsida > Asparagales > Iridaceae > Iris > Iris macrosiphon. The sequence goes on along the minus strand of JAYESA010000006.1, from coordinate 60,977,349 downwards.
ACCCCATTATCATGTAGCAACATTAGGTTCATTGGCCGTGACATAGTTGTTACACGAGTTGTGAGTCTCATAAAGATCACGGACTTGCGTGCAGGGTTTGGTCTCCTGTATGGGTGGACCGTGCGTTAGGAATAACTGCTGTTAGAAACTTTGCATGCTAGAAGACTTCACAATTATTAGAGGTCCATGGACATAGCTTATTGTAGTACGGTGGTCCCATCCTTGTCCTTGTTTGGTTGCAGGATTGGGCTAGGGTACTAAGAATAGGCTATGAATCAAATTGTGTCATGGATGTGACATACTTAGAGCATGGGGTGGGGAGAACAGCAAGTATCGCATTTGAGCTCCTTTGCACTTTTCTCCTGTGAGCCCGGATTCTCCGCCGGAGATTCGGGTGGTGATGACCACTATATATTATGTACTATCAGGCGGGCCACCGGCGTTCAAAAGACGACATGCCTTTTAGGCCCCTGGATCTCCAATAGAGAACCATGCCAAATCCCAGTTTTCAGCCAGATAGCTCACTTGTGGGGAAAGTTGTTCTTAACTGCATTCAGTTAGACGGTTAGGCGACCATTGGATATTTATTTCAGTACTTCATTGGCATACTTTTATGTATCTTGTTATGTCCCTCTGAGGACCTGGCCCTTCCAGGTGTATTTATTCTTGAGTATTCGCAGGAGCGCAGATTCGGATGGTTACATATGTTTCGAGGATGTTTTCTCTTCGAGCCGTGATTGTTTGCTGGTATTCTTATATGGTGTTGGTTGTGTTGTACTTATATTGTATTTGTTCTTATATTCTAGTTGGTAGTGGATTTGTTTCCATCCAACTATTATCTTCAGATACTTTGTGTCGAGATCTAGTTTCATAGATATTGGTTACTTATTTATATTTGATCTTCGTGGATGAGATCTAGATTATACCCTGTGACTTGTGATAGATTTATACCACTTGTAGATTTGATATTCATATTACAGTGTACGTATGGATTTTGTTTCCATATATTGGAGTTGCCATATCCATACGGCTGGCATGCTTACGTGTCATAGTCCTACGTATTTTTGGGACTGGGGCGTGACACCTTCTCAGCACGTATCAGTGCTGGCCTAGCCCATGCTTGCACCTAGTTCAGACTTGCCTGCAGTGCTGTCCAAAATTCCTAATTGCTAAGTGTAGCAATTTAACTACAACTCACTGACACTCTTCACCACTATACACAGTGAATGATACCCCAGTTCCAGTATTCCCCCTTACTGATACGCATGTATCAATCTCTCGCATTGCCTACGATCCCACTGTTAGTGTGGCAGCACATGACTCCCCTACTCTAATCACTAGACAGTGTATAGGTAGTGTACAATGTTGTTGCTCTATTCAAAGTACACCTACATATCCCTCACAATCATACCTTGACACTACATTCGACACACACATGTACACTAAAATATATGTGCACTAATAAATATAATATGTATATACATATGCATTCTATTTCATGTAAAATCAGTGCTCTAAGTAGGTTGCACCATCTATTGGTCATTTCAATAAACACTTTTAGTGCACAACCAAGATACTCATGATACACAACCAGTCTTCATGCCAAAAACCCCCATATGCAACTAATGACATATATACCTATCAAATATGATTATATATATATATAATATAATTAGTTATCATAAAAATATAGGAGAAAATACACCCATAATCCTAAAACCCCAAATATGCACACAACACCATGAAGGAATCATGATGGAAGCTAATATAACTTATTCTTTCCTTGTAGGTATTCCTAATCCATGGGTGGGCTCCTAATGGCCAAGCAAATAATAAAAATAAAATTTAAAAGAGAGATTTAAGGATTTTACCTCTTGGAAGATGGATTCCCAATGCAAAGCCAAGGATTCTCTAGCTAAACTTTTTTTTTCCTCCAATGCTCCGTGAGACCTAAGCTTCTATGCTTCTTAGATGAGGGAAATGAGAGAGATTAGGGTTTGATTTTTTGAAATTAGGTGGAGGAGCGAGGGATTTTGTGAAGAACTCAATCTAGAGTTTCATGAACATTAAATGGAGCTTGAGGGAGGCTTCCCCCTCTCCTATATAGGGCTGACCAAGTGAAACCCTAGGTCTAGCTAATGCACAATGTCTAATATGCCCTCTATGGTTGTCATGAAGAGTAGTTTAATTAGTGGGTTATTTCATAATCTAATGAGGGTTAACTAGTTTATAATTCATGAAGAAAATTGACTAGTTTGGTCAAAAAATGTCTAGTCTAAGGTTGAGTCTAATAGTCACATCAAGTTTAGCCCACTAACCCATATTATTAATAGCAATAATATATATACCATACATATTATATAAATTATAAATAATATATATACAACTATTGTAATGACAAAAGTGCCCCTATCTTAGAAATGTGGTAGTGACAAGTCTATTCTCCTATAAAAAAGTTATCCTCGAAATTAAACTAAACTAGCACAATAATATAATCAGAACAATAAGAACACTACCTCAAGGCTCAAAGAGATACGGGTATTTTGCGTATTTCATCCTCCTTCTGCCAGGTTGACTCACTTAGAGAGTGATGTCTCCACGCGACATAAACCAAAGGAATAGTCTGGTTCCGTAATGCCTTCTCCCTGTGATCCAAAATCTCTATTGGCTGCTCTAGAGATCTGAGAGTCAGACCAACCTCGATCTCCGAGTGATCTAATATGTGATCTCCGAGTGATCTAATATGTGACTAGGGTCTGCCATGTACCGTATCATCTGCAACACATGGAATACGTCATATACTCCCTCTAGTACGTGCGGCAAGTCTAATCTGTAGGCCACTACATTGACCCTCGCAAGAATACCGAAAGGTCTGATGTACCATGGACTAAGATTTCTGCCTCCACCAAAGCGAATCATTTTCCGTGTCGAAGAAATCTGCAAGAATACCGAATCACCAACCTCAAACAAAATATAACCTTAGCATGCAATCAAAAACAAGGCAATCAAAAGCAATTACAACAAAACCTATACCTCAAACTCTAAGGGTCTTTGGTGGTTTTTGGCCTAATATCGGTGTCTGTCCTGTGCCACTCTAAGTCTATCTCTAATGAGTTTTACCTTCTCTGCTGCATCCACGACCATCTCTTGTCCCAACAAGGCTCTCTCACCGACATCATCCCAAGATAACGGTATGCGACACCTTCATCAATATAAAGCCTCGAATGGTGACATCTCAATGCTAGCTTGATAACTCTTGGTGTAAGCAAACTCTACTAGGTGTAGATGATCCTCCCAAGAACCTCCAAGATCCAGAACACAAGTATGAGCATATCCTTGAGAGTCTGAATAGTCCTCTCCGACTGTCCGTCTGTCTGGGGGTGATATGCGGTACTGAACTTGAGATGAGTGCCCAAGCTAGCTTGCAAACTCCTATAGAAGTAGAAAGTAAAACAACTATCTCGATCCGAGACGATGCTCATAGGAACCCTATATAATCTGATAATCTGTCGTACATACATCTCCGCTAGCTTCTCCGTCGATATACCCACTTTGAATAGTAAGAAGTGGGCTGATTTGGTCAACCTATCTACGATGACCCAAATTGATTCTTTTCCTCCTGGAGAATGCGGAAGCCCCGAAACAAAATCCATAGTCACTTGCTCCCTCTTCCACTCTGGGATGGGTAAAAGCTGAAACAATCCACCTGGTCTTTTTTTGTCCTACTTTATCTACTGGCACACTAAACACCTGGATACGAAGTATGCTACCTCACGCTTTATACCATACCACCAAACGTGCTCCTTAAGGTCTCGATACATCTTGTTGGCACCTGGATACATCGAGTACTAAGAGCGATGCGCCTCTTGCAAAACCTCCTCAAGCAGCTCCCCGCTCGGCACACATATCCAAGTACAGTGCCGCAATGATCCATCGTCAGGAATAGTAAAGTCCTCTGATAATACTGTCTGAACCTGGGCCCTGATACTCCTCAAAGCCTCATCATCATACTGCGTGGCTCTGATTCTTTCTATCAACTTAAACTGTTTCTACAATCCCCATATTTGAATCTTGATACCAAAAACTAGCACCTCGATTCCTATGCTCTCAAGATCGGCCAACAAGTGTTTGTTTGTCGTCAAGTACATAGCCATCGGATACCTGCTCAAGGCATCGGCAACTATGTTAGCCTTTCCTGGGTGGTACAATAATAAAATATTGAAGTCCTTCATCAATTCGAACCATCTCCTCTGCCTCATGTTCAGCTCTTTCTGTGTAAACACATACTTTAAGCTTTTATGGTCTGTGAAGATCACCACACGCTCTCCGTACAAATAATATTTCTATAGCTTTAGAGCAAAGATGACGACTATTAACTTTAAATCGTGGGTGGGGTAGTTCTTCTCATGAGGATATAATTTTCTGGAAGCATAGGCAATCACTTTCCCGTGCTTCTAAAGAATGCAACCCAAACCCTTCCCTGAAGCATCACTATTAGATAGTGAATCCACCTGTCTCTGATGGCAACGTCAAAACTTTAGCTGTCGTTAATCTCTTCTTCAGTTCATCAAATACGGCCAGACAATCCTCCGTCCAGACAAAATCCACATCCTTTCTGGTCAGCCTAGTCATCGGGTCTGCAATCCTGGAAAAGTCTTGTATAAACCTTTTGTAGTAACATGCTAGTCCAAGAAAACTCCTGATCTCAGCCACCGAACTGGGAGTAGCCCACGACTCTACTGCCATAATCTTCTTCGGGTTAACTGAGATCCCGTTACCACATACCCAAGGAATTCAACCTTGTCAAGGAAGAACTCGCACTTCGAAAGCTTTCCGTAAAGCTCTTCCTTCCTGAGAGTCTCTAAAACCATCCTCAGGTGTTCCTCATGCTCCCCCGGGGTCTTTGAATATACAAGAATGTCATCGATGAATACCACCACGAACTTGTCAAGGTAATAGTGGAATACCTTGTTCATCAGGTTCATGAATATCGCCAGGGCATTAGTCAACCCAAATGACATCACCATGAACTCAAACTGGCCATATCGAGTCTGAAAAGATATCTTCGAAATGTTTTCCTTCTTCACCTTCACCTGGTGGTAGCCTGACCTTAAGTCTATCTTCGATAATATCTTCGCTCTGCTCAACTGATCGAAGAGATCATCTATCATCGACAACGGGTATTTGTTCTTGATAGTAAGATTATTCAGAGCTCTGTAGTCGATACACATACGTACCGACCCATCCTTCTTCGGTACGAATAATACCGGAGCACCCCACGGTGATAAACTGGATTTGATAAAGCCCTTATCCTGCAACTCATCAACCTATTTCTTTAGTCCTTCCAGTTCGCTGTTGATGACCCTATAGACGTGCTGTGATATTGGCTCTGTTCCTAGAACCAAGTCTATAGAGAATTCGACATCTCTGTCTGGTGGCAATTCCGGTAACTCCTCTGGAAAAACATCCAGGAACTCCGCCATCAAAGGATGTTGCAACTCCTTCTCTTCCATCGTGGCTCCACAAAAGATGCCCCTGCTCTTCTCTGCTGCTCCTCTGGCGACCTAGAACTCTGGCTCTCCTGGCGGTCAAAATATTATTCTGCCTCTACGATAATCTATAGTAGCACGGTGCCTACTTAACCAATCTATTTCGAGTACAATATCATATCCCAAAAGTGTCATTACGAGTAAGCACACACTCAACTCTTGGCCTCTTAATAAAACTTTTTGGTCCTTGCAAAAATTACTGACTAGTATAATGCCTCCCCCAGTCGTGATCTTGCAAGTCCTATCAAAGGGTTCCGCCTCTAAATGATGCTTAAGAGCATAAGAAACAGATACAAAACTATAAGAAGTGCCAGAATAGAATAATATAAATGCTGGAATAGAATTGAGAAGAACTTAACCTGATATCACGTCTCTTGTTGGCTCGGCCTCCTCGACCGTCATGGCATACACTCGTCCCTGGAGTGCACCTCTCTGTTGCTGCCTGTATTGGGAAAACTTCTACTATTGTGGTGGGAGTGGTGGTCCCCTCTACTGGCCTCCTGGTGTAGTAGGTACTCTGGCAGGTCCCCTCTGAGCAGCTGCACCACCGTGAACTGGACGAGTATTAATAGACGAGTAATCTCTCTACTTGTACGCTGACGATCCACAAGACAAATATGTACCCAGCCTCTTCCTGCAGATGTCTCTCTTTTGTCCCCCCTTTTTACAGTACGGACATTAGACAACGGACTGGGTCTGCCTCTGTGGCTGCTGCTGGATATGTCCTCGAGCGGTGGCTGGTGCTGTTGGTGCTGATACGGCCTCTGCTGCTGGTGAAAGTGGGGACGCTTGGCCGGTCCGGTGCTACCGTTAGCACCTCCAGAAATTTTGCATCCTATCTTGGGCCTGAGGTCAAGATTATCCCAACAATCTGGACATCCATTAGAATGCCCTCAAAGGTAGCAGTGTGATGTCCATAAGTACGAGACTTGATCTCTCGCATCATCCCCTTCTTGAACTTTCGGGATAGGTCTCCTGGGTCCCGAATCATCGATGGTGCAAAATGACTCAAGTGACAAAACTCTGCGGCATACTTGTTGACCGACATGTTCCCTTGGACCAAGTCATGGAACTGACTCTCCAAGGCTCTCAGGACCATGTCAGGAAAAAACTTCTCCTTGAAAAGTTCCTTAAAATCCTCACAAGTAAGTCCTCTAGCAATAAGTCTCGGCTCTGTACGATACCAAGTCAGCGCAATATCGAACATCTGGCTGTCGGCAGCCCCGATCTGCAGACTCTCTGGAATCCTAGCCAAGAGCAAGTTCCTCTCTATGTCCTCCAACCATTCGTCGATGTAGAGTATCCCCTCTACACCCTTGAACTCCTGAGGTATCATCCTCTTGAAGTCCACTATAGTGCCTGGCCTATGTTGCTGTTGTTGTTGCTGGTGGCCAGGATAATACTGTGCAACTCTCTCAACTTTCTAGAAAGCCACCTGATGAGCATTCTCCATGCTCTTCCTCATCATCTTAGTCTGCACTTTGTGTGCCTCTGCCTACACCCTCTGCGCCTCAACATGAACACGCTGAGCCTTTACCGACGTCCTCTAAGAATCCCCCATGCCATGAATCAATGCAAACATCTGTGCCCCGTCAGCGGGCACGACTCCTAGAAACAGAATCTGTGGTGGTGGAAGGTCCTCCGTAATAGCCAGGACAACCCTCTGGACAGGTGGGGGAGGAGGACCCTCGAAGGCTGCGGAAACTCCTATATGAACAGGTGAAGTAGAAGAAGCAACCCCAGTTGTCTGAATGGTAGGTCGAGATGTGGCAGACCTCTCGGAACCTGCGGGTCCCGATCTCTGCGACCAAGTCTTCGACGACATCCTGAAGAAAGATCGAAATAAGAAGAAATCAATTAAGGCAAAAAATACGATATCATCAAAGAAGGACAGTAAAATTTAAATAAAATAATAATTCAGAATATCAAAATAAATTTGGAAATTTCCTGGTTGTGATTGAGCATACTCTCATCCTATACCCTATCTCATGCTCGTAATAGTACTCTAAGTCTGAGCACTACTATGATACTGCACTAGTTGTGACCTAATATTACTCTTTTCGACCTGCATAGGCCACCCCTAAAACGTGTCATGATCCATACCCAAAAATTGGGCATGAGTCGTGGGTACGTCCAGCCTACGCCGCAACATTGGCGGTAGAACACTGTCTAGGTCTCAAAATAACTAACATAACTCACAATATAAAATCTGTCAATGATCTCAACTCCATAAGGAGGACAAGGTGAAAATAATATAATGTCTACTCAATCACAATGATATCTATAGGAAGATGAATGGCACGATAAAGATATAAAAATGATATAAAAGAAGTTCTAACATAAGTTAAGAAAAATATCTCAAATAATAACAATAAGTATAAGAGTCTAGCTATCTCAACACAAATAAGGTCTCACCATAATATAAATTGTCTCAAAGTTTGAAATAATCTAATACATAAATAAACTAGGCTAAGTGTTGTCTAAACAAATGTGGATGGTGTCTCCTCCAGATATAGTAGCTCCTCCGGAATCCATGGGATGTAATCGCCATCAACTCCTGGACCATAATGGGTAGGACAAATTCTCAAGATCCTCTGAAAAATGTTGTCCAGTCAGGATTGGAGCGAAGCACAAATACTAACATTAATTTTAATTATATTGATAAAAATAATAAAGCAGTGTAAGAAAATACATGCTGAATAAAATACTGGAAGATAAGGAAAACTGGCGAGACATGTAAATCATCATAAAGAAATAAATAGCAGTAAAATAGATATATGTGAATACTAGCAATGAATGTACTGGAACAAGAATAGAAATACTGGATAAGTGCCATGAAATATCAGTTCGCTATGTGATTGGCTTGGGACTAGATTAGACTTGTTATATATGATTGGCTATGATACATGTGAGGTCAGACTAACCATCTGGTTAGCTATGATGTGAGAAAAAAATAAGCTAATCATATATAACAGGCTATGAGGCATGTAAATGGTCAGGCTGCACCCTACGTGATGTGTGGGGTAAGCTATGACGCTTGTAAGGTGGGGTATGATCATATAACTTGCTAATATTTCTATGTCCCCATCTAATACGATGGATTCCAATCATGACTCCTTATGACAGTTATCTATTATACTAGTCCATGTATCCACTGTGTCGGAATCAAGTATACACTACAACTAGAATCATAATAATGATCAAAATAATAAAAACTGTCAGAGAATGTACTCGCCTGTGGTCCTGAGCGACAAATGAGGATCGATGTCCAAGATAAAATCATGAAGACCTAAATATAAAATATAAGTGTTAAAGGTGTTATGAGATGATAATCATACATAACCAACTGGTGCTGAGGTTTCTAGGTTTAAACTAGGTCGTCTAGGTCATTACCTTGCTACTCTAGGTTTTCTAAATCTTACTAGCCTTGTAGTAAGTATTCTAGTTAATATCTTAATTGGTATTAGGTTTTATTAACATATATATATCTTATATTTGGTATCAAGGTAATACCTTATCTATAGAAAACTTACTTTAACTCATATCACTCAACCCTAGTGCTACTGATATTCTAACAAATTACCTTGATATAACTTAACTAATATCCTACCTACCTAGACCATAACACACTTGGATCAACTGATATAATAGGTATCAATTTTCTTCCCCCAAGGGCTTTCCCAAGACTTTCAACCTTGGTAACTACAATACTTTATACTGCAATATCCACAGAGCTACATGGCCCACTCTACTGGTACTGTTGTTGTTAAGATACTCTTCATTGTTCCCATAAACTCTTTAACTGGATGCATAACCTCAAGAACCAACACACAGTCCTATACCGCAAGTATCTGATACTTGATCACTCAACTCTAATTGTCTACTCACTCATACCTACTTGCATCCATATGCAACTGCATACATGATACCTATTGGTACAACTTAATGAACACTCGAATTGAGACTAGCACCTATATCCACTCAAATTCACTGATACAGTTCTCCTCTTTCTCATATGGCCTACCTACTGCATATATGAAAGTTCTCACTCACTCAATGTGCAAGGAACACACCCTACATTTAGTGCTCTACCATAATACAGTGTATCCTCATTCCCCCCCGCTGGACTACACCCAACTGTATATCTCAACCCACCAAGGAACATGAACTCCTAGGTTCTCCCTACAGTTACTAATACTTGAACATCCTTCATAATCAGTTTCCCCAAAATATGTACATTGCAGGTCAGTCAACTTAGACTGCTCTAAGGGCATACAATACACTCCATTACCAACTGCTGCTGATCCTAAGAAATCCCCTTCCTGCTGCACGTTATGCACATCAAGCTTACTCGAGCCTGCACCTACTGATACTCATACTACTTATAAGAGCAACTGATATTGCTCCTGCACTCTATACCAAGTTAGTGACATAACCTAAGCTTCCACCTTACCCAATACACACACATGCATCTTGTAAACCCCCTCGACCAATTTAGGATTAATTTAATTTAAATTGAGAGACTAGGATTATTTTGGATACAATTAGAATTAATGTGCAACAATATTTTGACTTAATACACCTTACCTTTACTTCGATGTTTGGAGCACTACACTAGTAGATACCCTCAAACTAATCAAATATACATCTCCTAGACATGCCAGACTATCCATCTGACCCTTGTGTAACTTTTAGATACTCAATGTTGTGCTACATTTGAGCTGCGTAATATTTGTTACAAATGTTCATGTATTATTTCCATTAAATCTATTTCTCCTTAATTTTCCATTCCTATGTGAATTTGAGGCTCAACCACAACTCACTCCCCTATAACCCAAATTAGGGTATTAGCCTACACCAAGCCTGCTACGGCTATGACATTAGCGATTCACCCGAATTTAGTTCCATGCGTCTTCAATGCATTAGAGAATGCCATGCGCACTATTCTTTTTATTAAATTAAATTAGGAGAAATTTCACCTCAAGCAGGACCTGACCCAGCCCATGAACACTTTCATGTGGACTAGTCCCCACCCAACGAACCCTGGTCGGCCCAAACCTCGATGCCAGCCCCCCCAAACTTTACTTCCTATATAAATACATAATTCTTATACTTGAAACCCTAAAATCCTAAGCACCATCACCATTCAAACCCTAGCCGACCTCCCCCTCATCCAAACCGAGCTCCCTCCTTTCCCGGCCGGACACCCACCACCACAGCCCTCCCCGATCACCAAACCACCACCTCCAACGCCGCCTACAAACGCCGGACTCCGCTATCTTCACCATCAACCAACGACCCTCCCCGCAGGCTGCTTGCAACCATCAACCATCGACCGCCCATCCAAACCCAACCGCCCGGCTACCCTCTCCAGCACCCCGACCACCACTGCCCTTCCTCGATCGGACAACCACCGCCACTCCAAACAACCGCCGCCCGAACATCAAGCCCATCCGCCAATGCCACCATCTCCTTCACTATCACCGACTCCCCTAACCGCTGCCTGACTGCTTTCGACCGCCTCCAGCACCTCCCCCCACCATTGGCCGGCCGACCACGATTCCCCATGACCCGACCACCACCAGGCACCATCCTAGCCGCTGCTGCACATACTGCCGCTGCTGCGTTGTGGCCGACCGGAGTTCCATCGATCATCGAAGAACGCATCGACGAGACCCCCTAGTTCTGTCGATCAGGTACTTGATCAACAACCCCTCCTTCCTTGTATCCAATCATTATACCATCGTGTCGTGTATCGTTGATGTGGACACGGATAATGTAAATCAAAATCCTATATGTTTGTATGAATGTTTAGTTAGATTAGATGGTAATTAATTAGACTAGATAGTCACTAATAATTAGTAATTACCCCAATGAAGTAGGGCATTTATTCGTACAAATCAGAAATAGTGGTAACCCCTTAACTTTAGTAAATTACTGTCTCAAGGCGCACGTTAATCGAGGACAGAACATGTGTACCCCTAGCTACGTGCACACATGGCGCTGTATTCGACCAGTTGTGAACCTGCGACAGTACCCAAGAGTAGCGTCGTAATCATGTGTATATATATTGCTTAGTGTCTGATGCTAGATTGTTATACTATATTCTGTGTTTAGGGTCACTGGATCAGCCAGGAGATACTACAGGAGCAGGCTATTGGCATTTACAGCTTCAGGAGCCAGGCAAGATACCTTACCATATTTACTGTCTAATTTAAATTATGTATATGTTATATTGTTATCTTGTTGCTGTCTTTTATACAACTGTGCGCGTCCGAGATTGACTCGGGTGCAGTCGACGGATATGTCGATGATTAGTATACTTCACCTAGACACTAGCAGACTCACCTCATGGGGAGGATACTCTGATATCTTCTGGGACCTGATACTCTTACACGTATCACTGTGACAAATTTATATTGGAATGCGGGTTCGCGTACTCGACTAGCTATCGGTGCGTGTGACATGCATCACGGTTAGGACGTAGCTCAGGATCATTTTATTTGTAAAGACTTGGCATATAGATACGTGGTATGCACATCGAGTATTTGACTTGTGTATCTACATTGGGCGGGGAGGATAACTAGTAGGCATATGAGATACACACATTGGAATCCGTAGTATCCAAAGGAGCCACAGTTCCAATGACTTCCTTTATTCAGATTCCCCGTTCTTCGGAGCGGTATGGACGTTATATTATGCAGATTCCCCGTTCTTCGGAGCGGTATGGACGTTATGCCTACACCTACCCATACGTACCAATATTGTCTTCATATTACATTCACTTAGATGGTTAGCACACCCTTTATTGTATTTACTTTATTCAGTATTTATATATATGGCATGTTTCTATGTATCTTGTTACGTCCCTCTGAGGACCTGGTATCTTTCCAGATTTGGATGAGACATATTACCCCACAGTATATGGCCCAGGACAAGAGACAAGGTACGCTACAGAAGAGGATTTAGAGGTGCTACCGTCAGAGTTTCCGTGATCACTTGGTAGGCCTTCTGCCTAGGATGGGTGCATCATTATCTAGTCAGCTGATGCCCTAGTCATTATCTTTTATCTATCTTTTCAGTATTTCATTCCGTCGTAGTAGTGAGTTTGTTCCCACCAGACATTCTTGGTTGTACTATGATATTTTGAGACTGACATTTATCTTCCAGCAGTTTTTATTATTAGTACATTCTTGCTGTTTATTTTGTGGATGAGATTAGTTTACCTGTTATACATTGATATGGGACTTGTTAGTTATTAGGACAGCGTAGCACTCTTCGTTTGATCCATTAAATTAGGATATCCTCGGAGACGTGACAGCTGGCTATTGCCACGTGGCCTAGTCCCGTGTATGTTGGGACTGGGGCGTGACATGGTTTTAGTGGTGGCCCATGCAGGTCATCTTATTCGCTTGTGGTATGATAACATGTCCAGCAAGCCTGCAATAGGATATAAATTACTAGGTCTCATCCACTTTGATTTTTGTCTTTGAACTTCCTTCGTATTTGCTTCTAAATAACTACATCCTGTTTCTTGATTCCGTACTCTTTTTAATAAAGTCCTATCTCTTGCAGCAAGATAAACTTGCGCAGTGGACGAGGAGCACCCAGTGCCGCGGTGCCAGCCAACACCACCCAGGGAGGGAAGATACCCCAAGGACTACCTGGAGGGCAACCACCTCTACAGGCCCCACTGATACATTGGCACGAGACTTCTCAAGATGATCCTACTCAGCAGCCCGAGGGAGAGACTTCACAGACGATCCCCACATCGCATTTTGAGGGCCAGACTTCAGGAGCTACACCGATGCCGCAGACCGAGAGGCCGACATCTGAGAAGACCCCTACCGCACAGCCAGAGGTTCCTTTACCCCCACCTCTACCTTATCCACCCCAGATACAACCATCAGATGGACAGCCACAGATGCTTCAGTTCTTCCAGGCTATGATGCAAGTATAGTAGAATCAGACAGAGACATTGAGACAGAGTTTGATGGCAGTACTAGAGAGGATACCTGTCACAGCACCAGCACCAGCACCTCCACCAGCTCAGACAGGTGGCACTGTTAGATGGTTCTGACAGATGGGACCAGATACTTTCTCAGATAACGAGACTGTTGAGCAGATCTTCGATTGGGTCGCCAACACGGAGATGCTACTAGAGGCTTCACAACTGCATCCGGACCTTTGGATGACCACAGTGAGGGCCCAACTAAAAGGCAACGCCCATCACTGGTGGGATTCTATTGAGCGCAGTGTAGGCAAGAACCAGACTTGAGAACAGTTCTTAGAATACTTCAATGCGAAGTATTTTTCAGCTACAGTCAGAAATGCCATGTACTCCCAGTTTCTACATCTAGAACAATAAAATATGATAGTTGACGCTTATGATGCAGAGTTTAGCTGCCTCAGCAGATTTGGTGCTGTCTTGATATCTAACGATCTAGAGAAGGCCCAGAGATTCTATAACGGCCTTACATTCGAGCTACAGAGGTATACCACCACAAAGGCGAGGATTTCATATGAGGAGGTACTTGCAGAGGCGAGGATCCAGGAGGCCATCGACAGGGGAGCAAGGCGTTCCAGCATGACCATACCAGCCAAAGCCCAGCCCAGAGCAGGAGGACCGATCCGTCGTCCCGGAAAGTAGACGCAGCAGAGGATAGCACCATACCAGCAAAATGAGCTTCCGTCTTGCAACTACTGTGGTAAGAGAGGACATTACCAGAAGGACTATCGAAAGAGACTAGAAATATGCATAATTTGTGGAGCGATCCAGCACTATGCCCGAGACTGCCTACAGCGCAGAGACATAGCACCGTAGATAGGACATAGGCCAGCAGCACCAGTTCCGAGGATACTACCCCCGCCAGGAGGAAAATGTCCACCAGCACCCGAAGGATTCCAAAGGGGACCACCCTTGGCCCCACAACAAGCACAGTTTGATCGAGCCCGACATAGACCGGAGGGCAGAGGCATGGACAGGCCTTTGCATTAGCAGCTACTGAAGAGGAAACAGAAGGGGAAGCTATCACAGGTACCATTTTAGTTGTGTCATTACCTACGACTGCTTTGTTTGATTCTGGTGCTATGTTATCATTTATATCTAGTAGATTTATAGCCATGCATAGAGTAGCAACTTCCCCCTTACCTAAGAGCTGGAAGATTCTTACTGGAGGAGGTATCGTGCCGGTTACCAGCACTATCAGAACGTGCTCGGTAGTCGTAAGTGGTAGAGAGATGAGAGCGCGATTCTTGGTATTACCCATGCCATACTTTGATGTTGTACTAGGCATGGACTGGTTAAGCCAGTATAATGCTGTACTGAATTACCAGAAGGGTAGCGTCACTTTTAGACCTCCAGATCAGACGGAGTTTGAGTATATGCGAGGGACCGTCGAGCAAGGAGTAGGACAGATAGCTGGAACTTACATGGCTATGGAGATTGAACCCCCACCAATAATTGCAGAATTCGAGGATGTGTTTCCTGAAGAATTGCCAGGCTTACCGCCAGATAGAGACGTAGAGTTCACCATTGAGCTAGTACTCGGAGCAGCACCGGTATCTTCTAATCTATACCGATTGGCGAAGAAGGAGTTAGATGAGCTGAAGCTATAATTGGAGGAGTTGCAGAGCAAGGGATTTATCCATCCTAGTGCATCACCCTGGGGAGCACCAGTATTGTTTGTACTTAAGAAGGATGGAACAATACGCATGTGCATTAATTACAGAGCCCTTAATGCTTTGACTATCAAGAACAAGTACCACCTGCCGCGAATTGATAATTTGTTCGATCAGCTGACAGGAGTAGTAGTGTTCACAAAGATCAACTTGAAATCGGGTTATCATCAGGTAAAGGTGCGAAGAGAGGACATTCAAAAGATAGCATTCCGGACTCGTTATGGTCACTACGAGTTCTTAGTGATGCCTTTTGGACTGACGAATGCACCTGCTATATTTATGAACTTGATGAACAGAGTCTTCCACTAATACCTAGACCGGTTCATGGTAGTCTTCATCGACGACATCTTGGTGTATTCGAAGAGCCACAAGGAGCATGAGGAGCACTTGAGACTAGTGTTAGAGACCCTGAGGAGAGAGAGGCTTTATGCCAAGCTGAGCAAGTGTGAGTTTCTACTAGATCGTGTAGCTTTCCTTGGACACGTCATCTCAGGAGATGGTATTTCAGTAGATCCAGCGAAGATTTCATCGATAGAGACATGGCCGACCACTACCAATGTCTCAGAGGTAAGGAGTTTCCTAGGACTTGCCGGATATTACCGGAGGTTCGTAGAGAACTTCGCGAAGATTGCAGAGCCGATGACCTGCTTGACCCGTAAGGAGCAGGAGTTCACTTGGACCGAGGAGTGTCAGACAGCGTTCGATGAGCTGAAGAAGCGTTTGACTACAGCACCCATCTTGACCATAACTTCTGGACCCGGAGGATTCGTGGTCTACAGCTATACGTCCGGGAAAGGATTAGGATATGTCTTGATGCAGCATGGAAAGGTTGTAGCCTATGGCTCTAGGCAGTTGAGAACCCATGAGAGAACTATCCCACCCATGACTTGGAGCTTGCACCAGTGGTATTTGCTTTGAAGCTTTGGAGGCACTACCTATATGGAGAAAGAGTGGAGATATTTACTGACCACAAAAGCTTAAAGTACCTCTACACTCAGAAGGACCTGAATCAGTGACAGAGACGTTGGCTCGAGGTGATGACAGACTTCGAAATTGAGCTACAGTACCATCCGGGAAAGGCCAACGTAGTAGCTGACGTATTGAGCAGAAGACCTATGGCATTCTTCTAAATTACCCAACAACATCTGTTGAGAGATCTAGAGCAGATGGGTATAGAGGTCGTTATGCCCGAAATAGACGGACAGTTGTTGAGTCTCCAGTTGCAATAGATATTAGTGGAGAGAATCAAGACTGCTTTACCAACAGATGCTAGATTTCAGAGGCTTCGACAGAGGACAGAGGCAGGAATACAGACAGGACTGCTTATACATGAAGACGGGACTTTAAGATGTGGAGATCGTCTCTATGTTCCAAATGGAGAACTTCGTCAGGAGTTGATGTCAGAGGCACATAGTTCCACCTATTCTATTCATCCAGGAGGCACAAAGATGTACAGAGACTTGAGGCAGTACTATTAGTGGCATGGAATGAAGAGAGAGATTGCACGCTTTGTGGCGAAGTGCCTGGTGTGTCAGAAAGTCAAGGCTGAGCATCAGAGATCTGCAGGATTACTTCAACCGCTTTCGATACCAGAGTGAAAATGGAAGCATATCACTATAGACTTTGTTACGGGCTTTCCGAGAAGTCCTAGTAGTCGAAATACTGTATGGGTAATCATAGATAGACTCACCAAGTCCGCACACTTTTTACCCTTCAGAATTGGGCAATCTACAGAGGTTTTAGCAGAGATGTACATGAGGGAGATTGTACAACTCCATGGAGTGCCAGTTAGTATCATGTTTGACAGGGATACGAGGTTTACATCTTACTTTTGGCGGAGTATGCAAGAGAGTCTCGGTACCCGCCTGAAGTTTAGCACATCGTATCACCCACAGATGAATGGCCAGTCAGAGCGCACCATTCAGACTTTGGAAGACATGTTAAAAGCGTGCATGCTAGATTTCGGAGGATCATGGGAGGACCACTTGCACTTGGTCGAGTTTTCCTACAACAACAGCTATCAGGCGAGCATCAAGATGGCTCCCTATGAAGCGTTGTATGGAAGGAAGTGTCGTTCCCCAGTATGCTTGAGCGATATAGGCGAGCGACAGATTCTCGGGCCAGAGTTGGTTGTTCGTACAGTAGAGAAGGTGAAGAAGATCCCAGGACACCTACGAGTATCACATGACAGACAGAAGCATTGGGCGAATGCGCATCGGCGACCATTAGAGTTCCAGGTTGGAGATCACGTATTTTTAAACATCTCGCCCACTAGAGGGACTATCAGATTTGGAGGTATAGTGAAGCTGAGTCCGAGGTACATCGGACCATTCGATGTGTTAGAACGCATCGAAGAGGTTGCTTATAGATTATCCTTGCCACAGACTTTAGAAGGAGTCCATGACGTCTTCCATGTATCTCAGCTGAGAAGGTACATACCAGATCCGAGTCATGTGCTTGATCATTCAGAAATCACAGTCGGCCCGAGCTTATCATACGAAGAGGAGCCTGTGGAGATTTTAGATAGAAGTGAGAAGGTATTGCGAGGACAGACTATCCCCCTAGTTCGTGTCACATGGAGACATCATGCACCAGGCGAGTCGACCTGGAAATGCGAGAAGGATATTAGACAGCGCTATCCCCATCTCTTCGAAGGACTAGGTACGTTTTAGCATTTTAAATTCAGTCATTAGTTCTTACCATACGTATATTTTAATTTCGAGAACGAAATGCTCTAAGGAGGGTAGATTGTAAACCCCCTCGACCAATTTAGGATTAATTTAATTTAAATTAAGAGACTAGGATTATTTTGGATACAATTAGAATTAATATGCAACAATATTGTGACTTAATACACCTTACCATTACTTCGATGTTTGGAGCACTACACTAGTAGCTACCCTCAAACTAATCAAATACACATCTCCTAGACATGCTAGACTACCCATCTAACCCTTGTGTAATATTTAGATACTCAATGTTGTGCTTCATTTGAGCTGTATAATATTTGTTACAAACGTTCATGTATTATTTCCAATAAATCCATTTCTCCTTAATTGTCCATTCCTACGTGAATTTGAGGCTCAACCACAACCCACTCCCCTATAACCCAAATTAGGGTATTAGCCTACACCAAGCCTGCTACGCCTATGACATTAGCGATCCACCCGAATTTAGTTTCATGCGTCTTCAATGCATTAGAGAACGCCATGCGCACTATTCTTTTTATTAAATTAAATTAGAAGAAATTTTACCTCAAGCAGGACCTGACCCAGCCCATGAACACTTTCATGTGGACCAGTCCCCACCCAACGAACCCTGGCCGGCCCAAACGTCGAGGCCAGCCCCCCCCCAAACTTCACCTCCTATATAAATACATAATTCTTATACTTGAAACCCTAAAACCTAAGCACCATCACCATTCAAACCCTAGTCGACCTCCCCCTCATCCAAACCGAGCTCCCTCCTTCCCCGGCCGGACACCCACCATCACAGCCCTCCCCAATCACCAAACCACCACCTCCAACGCTGCCTGCCAATGCCGGACTCTGCTATCTTCACCATCAACAAACGACCCTCCTCGCAGGCCGCCTGCAACCAACAACCATCGACCTCCCATCCAAACACAACCGCCCGGCCACCTTCTCCAGCACCCCGACCACCACCGACCTTCCCCGACCGGACAACCAACACCACTCCAACCACCGCCACTCCAAACCACCGCCGCCCGAACATCAAACCCATCCGCCAATGCCACCATCTCCTTCACCATCACCGACTCCCCTAGCCGCTGCCTGACTGCTCCCGACCGCCTCCAGCACCTTCCACCACCATTGGCCGGCCGACCACGATGCCCTACGACCCGACCACCACCAGGCACCGTCCTAGCCGCTGTCGCCGTGCCAAACTACTGATGCCGCTGTTGTACATACTGTCGCTGCTGCCGCTGCTGCGTTATGGCCGACCGAAGTTCCGTCGATCATCGGAGAATGCGTCGACGAGACCCCCTAGTTCTGTCGATTAGGTACTTGATCACCAACCCCTCCTTCCTTGTATCCTATCATCATACCATCTTGTCGTGTATCGTTGATGTGGACACGGGTAATGTAAATCAAAATCCTATATGTTTGTATGAATGTTTAGTTAGATTAGATGGTAATTAATTAGACTAGATAGTCACTAATAATTAGTAATCACCCTAATGAAGTAGGGCATGTATTCGTACAAATCAGAAATAGTGGTAACCCCTTAACTTTAGTAAATTACTGTCTTAAGGTGCACGTTAATCGAGGATAGAACATGTGTACACCCTAGCTACGTGCACACGTGGCGCTGTATTCGACCAGCTGTGAACCTGCGACAGTACCCAAGAGTAGCGTCGTAATCATGTGTATATATATTGCTTATTGTCTGATGCTAGATTGCTATACTAAATTCTATGTTTAGGGTCACTGGATCAGCCAGGAGACACTACAGGAGCAGGCTATTGGCATTCATAGCTTCAGGACCCAGGCAAGATACCTTGCCATATTTACTGTCTAATTTAAATTATGCATATGTTGTATTATTATCTTGTTGCTGTCTTTTATACAACTGTGCGCGTCCAAGATTGACTCGGGTGCAGTCGACGGATACGTCGATGATTAGTATACTTGACCTAGACACTAGCAGACTCACCTCATTGGGAGGATACTCTGATATCTTCCGAGACCTGACACTCTTACACGTATCACTGTGACAAATTTATATTGGGATGCGGATTCGCGTACTCGACTAGCTATCGGTACGTGTGACATGCATCACGGTTAGGACGTAGCTCAGGATCATTTTATTTATAGAGACTTGGCATATAGATACGTGGTATGCACGTCGAGTATTCGACTTGTATATCTACATTGGGCGGGGAGGACAACTAGTAGGCATATGAGATACACATATTAAAATTCGTACTATCCAGGGGAGCCACGGTTCCAATGACTTTCTTTATTCAGATTCTCCGTTCTTCGGAGCGGTATGGACGTTATATTATGCAAATTCCCCGTTCTTCAGAGCGGTATGGACGTTATGCCTATACCTACCCATACGTACCAATGTTGTCCTCACATTACATTCACTTAGATGGTTAGCACACCCTTTATTGTATTTACTTTATTCAGTATTTATATATATGGTATGTTTCTATGTATCTTGCTACGTCCCTCTGAAGACCTGGTATCTTTCCAGATTTGGACGAGGCATATTACCCCACAGTATACGGCCCAGGACAGGAGATGAGGTATTCTACAACAGAGGAGTTAGAGGTGCTACTGTCAGAGTTTTCGTGATCACTTGGTAGGCCTTCTGCCTAGGATGGGTGCATCATTATCTAGTCAGCTGATGCCCTAGTCATTATCTTTTATCTATCTTTTCAGTATTTCATTCCGTAGTAGTTATGGGTTTGTTTCCACTAGACATTCTTGGTTGTACTATGATATTTTGAGACTGGCATTTATCTTCCAGCAGTTTTTATTATTAGTATATTTTTGCTGTTTATTTTGTTGATGAGATTAGTTTACCTGTTATACATTGATATGGGACTTGTTAGTTATTAGGATAGCGTAGCACTCTTCGTTGAATCCATTAAATTAGGATATCCTCGGAGACGTGACAGTTGGCTATTATCACGTAGCCTGGTCCCGTGTATGTTGGGACTGGGGCGTGACACATCTATTAACAATACCCCTACCACCATTACTGAACAGCAACAACTCCTGCATCAGTGACTACAACATGCTGTACCCGATTAGTGAAATTAGTGTGCAACTAATACTGCATAACCCGACAACTTAACACCAATTCTAGCTACTCATACAACACTCACAACTTAAACACCCACACTAACTATGGATACCCTCTTGTATCTTGTTTGCTACTAGGATACCCCGATTCACTGCCTATGAACAGGCTTGCAATTGCTACTCTAACCAGTACATAATACTACACTCAGGTTCTGTATGACCTGCTGCATCATGTACAGTACTGCCCTTCTAAGCATGTATCAGTATTGGCCTAGCCCGTGCATGCACCTAGTTCAATTTGCCTGTAGTGCTGTCCAAAATTCCTAATTGCTAAGTGCAGCAATTTAACTATAACTCACTAACACTCTTCACTACTACACACAATGACTGATACCCAATTCCAGTATTCCCCCCTTACTGATACACATGTATTAATCCCTCAAATTATCTACGATCCCACTGTTAGTGTGGCAACACACAACTACCCTACTCTAATCACTAGACAGTGCACATACAATGTGCACTGCTATTGCTCTCCTCGAGCACACCTACCTATCCCCCACGGTCAAACCTTGACACTACACTCGATACACACATGCACACTAAAATATATGCGCACTAATAAATACAATATGTATATATATATATATATATATATATATATATATATATATATATATATATATATATATATATATATATATATATATATATATATATATATGCATTATATTTTATGTGAAATCAGTGCTTTAAGTAGGTTGCACCTTCTATTGGTCATTTCAACAAATACTTTGAGTGCACAACTAAGATACTCATGATACACAACTAATCTTCATGCCAAAACCCCTCATATACAACTAATAATATATATACTTGTCAAATATGATTATATATATCTAATGTAATTAGTTATCATAAAATATAGGAGAAAATACACCCATAATCACAAAACCATAAATATGCACACAACACCATAAAGGAATCATGATGGAAGCCAATAGAACTCATTCTCTCCCCTTGTGGGTATTCCTAATCCATGGATGGGCTCCTAATGGCCAAGCAAATAATAAAACAAATTTAAAAGAAAGATTTTAGGATTTTACCTCTTGGGAGATGGATTTCTAATGCAAAGCCAAGAATTCTCTAGCCAAACTTATTCTCCTCTAATGTTCCTTGAGACCTAATCTTCTAGACTTCTTAGATGGAGGAAATAAGAGGGATTTGGGTTTGATTTTCTAAAATTTGGTGGAGGAATGCAGAATTTTGGAGAAGAACTCAATCTAGGATTTTATGAACATTAAATGTAACTTGAGGGAGGCTCCCCCATCTCCTATATAGGGTCGGCCAAGTGAAACCCTAGGTCTAGCTAATGCACAATATATAATATGCCCTCTATGGTTGTCATGAAGAATAGTTTAATTAGTGGGGGTTTACATAATCTAATGAGGGTTTAACTTATTTCTAATTAATGAATGGAATTGACTAGTTTGGTCCAAAAATTTTTAGTCTAAGGTTGAGTCTAATAGTCACATCAAGTTTAACCCACTAACCCATATTATTAATAGCAATAATATATATACCATACACATTATATAAATTATAAACAATTTATATACAACTATTGCAATAAAAAATGTCCCTATCTCAGAAATGTGGTAGTTACATTTCCTGTTCGTCATTGTACATTTTACTCTTTTCAACGTTTAGCCACCGGCACCAGTTAGCCGAGCCAAGCCGGGTTGAACCCTGGCCGTTCGATCCGAGCTGGCAGCAGCGGATGGCTGCCAAGTGGCACACTCCGAGCCGCGGCTGCTATCTCTCTCCTATATATATATATATATATATATATATATATATATATATATATATATATATATATATATATATATATATATATATATATATATTATTTAGTTTATAATTTCTTGGGTTTTCTTTTAGTCGATTTTGGGGAATTGTTATCTAGGATTTCCTTCATCTTCCAGAAGCCATTACTTATAGCTTCTAATTCCAAAAGTAGCCCAATTTCTTGCGTTAGAACCGTATTGAGGTTAGTTTTCAAAATATTATTTTATGCAATTCTGAATATTAAATTCTGGAAAATTCGTAGAGCATAGCATGTCCGAATATAGATGTGTCTTGGTGTTTTCATAATTTTGGAAGAATCAGGAATTAGAATGATGAATCGTTTGAAGTTTCAGAAAGATAATGTCAAGATCATTGACATATGTTTTTCCCAGAATTTAATATGTTGTTAATTCTGTAGAAATTCTAGGTTAACAATCAACCACCATTGCACGATAAGATTTTATATGTGCAATAATTTTCAAACGAATTTGAATCCGGATGAGCCATAAATTCTACCATATTTATAACACTGAAATCTATAGGAAACCATGCATAAAGTTGAGTTTGTATCGATTGACTTTTTGGTCAACAGATTGCCTCGATTTGCGTTCCATGAGTCTCGAGTTGATAAAAAATTTAGTTCATTTGGACAAAATTTAGGAATTAACCTAAAAATCAGAATAATAAGATTAAAATAGGATTTTAGAGTAATTATTCCAAAATTAAATAAATTAAAATAACTTATCTTTTGACATGATAAATTATAATACATAGGCTATTTGGACTTTGACTTGGATTCTGACTCATACCAGCTAAGGACCACAAGCGAGTACATTTTCGTGATTACTTTCAGTGCTTGATAGTCTCTATAATGCATGCTTAGTATTGATTATTTGATTCTTGACACTTGCCACACGGATTAGTATGATGGATTCTTATTATGAGATACTTGACTGTTCTGGATTATTGTTATTTCTTCGTGACTGGTTCGGAATCCATGTTGTACTCGTAGGGAGGGGAAATACTTAGTGGACGTATGAACTACCCTTTCTATCCCATGGTCTTATTGGAATAATAGTAGTCATGTACGACACATATGGTTTGCCGAATTTTACCCCTTAGCCGTTCACATGTCAACAAGGTATTTCAAATCACATAGATAGTTGTTCCTATCTGTTCTTCCATACATTGCAGTTATTTCTTTGTTGCTTGGAAATATTGTATGATATGTTGCCATGACGGGATTTTAGCATTTATTTATTCTAGTTGCCTTATTATGATTTCAGTTTTGTTGCTATCATATATTCGTTACTATTTATTGTCGTATAGCTTCTACCATGTGTTGGTACTGTTTTTACTGTAATATAATCGTTCCCTTCCTGACTGGATAAATATTTTAGATTACTACAATGAGGATGCAATCCCTTCACATTACGGACCGTATGCTAGCGACATAATAGAGCCTGATCTTTCTCTTCAGGAGGATTAGGAAGAGTTAGCAGCTCAGGTACCGTCTGCAATGGAGTAGTTTATTAATAGTTGATTTTGTTAGTTATTTTGGACCAGATTGTTCTCTGATATTTTTTCTAAAGTATTTTGAATATTATACTTTAGATATTTAATTTTTATGGAGATTCCTTGAACCCGCATCAAGACTATTATTCATTATTATCTTGGTGTATTCATTTAAACTAGTGCCTGTGATTGAGTATAGTGTGGAGCTGTATATGTGTGTGAGTTATAGATTATACATGTGGCTTGTACAACGTTCTACCACCGATACTGCGGCGTAGGCTGGACGTACCCACCACTCATGCCCAAATCTAGGGTGTGGGTCATGACACATTTTCGTGGTGGCCCATGCAGGTCTGGTTTCACACATGGTTGTGAACTCGTAGTGGTACTCAAGTTAGATATACGACTATGAGCATGCTATAGGATATACATACTAGGAATAGGAAGATACTCAATCACAACTAGGGATCCCATATACTCAACTTGCTAACCCTTATTAATTCCTTTCGAACAATCAGACCTCTTCTATAGTTGATTATCCTTCTTGAATACTTCCTTATCTTTTGCCATATCATTTGAATTCTTGTTGCTTTTAACCTTTCAGAATGCCACCCAAGACTAGAACGCGCGGTGCCAGAGCCAATACTGCTTTTCCCACACCATCCGAATCGCAGGAGGCCTCATCAGCTGGATCAGGGAGTCTTTCTCCTCCTCCTCAGCCATTACACGAACTCTTCAGAAGCATGAAGGAGGCTCAAAAGGCTCAAGCAGAGGCTCAGAGGAAATAGACAGAAATACTGAGGGCATGAATAGAAAATTCCTAATAGGTTACCCTAGCAGCCATGGAAAGGGTTGCCCAACAACCACAACAGCAGGCCGCTCAACCGAAGGTGGGTAACATTCAGGACTTCAAGAAGATGAAGCCTTGGACGTTCAAGGGGATAGAGGGAATCCTCTACGCTGATGAGTGGCTCGAGGATATCGAGCGGATCATGAGAGTTTCTCGACTTTCCGAGGACCTGAAGATTGAGGCGGATGGCTTGCAGCTTCACGATATTGCTTGCACTTGGTTCAAAAATGAGCCTAGGATTGCGGATCCAAACCTGAATTAGGAGAAGTTCAAGGATCTCTTTAAGAGAAAATTCTTTCCTGCAGTAGCCAAAGGGGTTCTGGAGAAGCAATTCCAGAACTTGAAGCAGAATGGGATGACCGTGGATGAGTATGCTGCAGAATTTGGCAGGTTGAGATAATTCGTAGAGTACATGGTGAGGGACCCGGAGGATAGAGCTAGACGATTCAGAGAGGGCTTGAACCAAGAGGTCAAGGTCCATATTTCTTTGGCTCATATGACTTTTGCTGACATATTGGCAGAGGCTCAAAGAGTTGAGGTGGATATGGGTATTCGGAACAAGAGAAACATGGATGCTATCGGCGGTGGTAGTAGTCAGGTGCAGGAAAAGCATTCATAATTTCAGCCAAGGACCTTCCAACAGCAACAACAACAGTACCGTACCCCAGTTAGAGCCCCAGCTCAACAAGTGCAGCAGCAGCCACAGAGACAAGTACAATAAGCAACCCTATGCAATTATTGCAAGAAGTTAGGGCATTCATGGGAGATCTGCCGGAAGAGATTATGCATGTGCCTATACTGTGGATCACCTACGCATCAGATGAGATAGTGTCCTACCGTACCCCCTATAGGAGGATCCTCAGCCTAGAGAAGACCAGTTGGACCACCAGTGGCCCCGCAGCAAAGAGGACCCCCACTTCCTACGCAAAAATAGCAGTTTGCCCAGCACCAGCAAAGGGGAGTACCTCCACAAGGCAGAAGTTTTACCATGACCGTAGAGGAGGTTGAGCCGACTAGTGATGTGATAGAAGGTTTTATTCTTTTCGATTCTATTACTGTATTTGTGTTATTTGATTCTGGTGCATCGTATAGCTTTATATATGTATCATTTGTGCTTAAGCATAGTTTAGTAACAGAACCCTTGAGTAGGAGTTGTAAGATCACGACTGGTGGAGACACTATCCTAGTCAGTGATACTTGCAAGAGGCGTCGTGTTACTTTAGGAGGCCATAATTTGGATGCTAGTTTACTCGTAATGCCACTTTCAATTTTTGACATTGTCCTTGGAATGGATTTGTTGAGTATGCACCATGCTAGCATAGACTATCGTGGAGGACGTGTCCTGTTCCGCCATCGAGGAGAGCCAGAATTTGAGTTTGTTAGGGGAGGAGTTGAGCAGAGTGATGGAATTATTTGTGGAGCCATGGTAGCAGAGAAGGACTTGCCACACCCTATTATTTTAGAATTTTTAGACGTATTTCCCGAGGAGCAACCAGGATTGCCACCGGACAGAGATCTTGAATTTTCTATAGATATAGTGCCTGGGGTAGAGCCGTGTCGCAGCAAGTCTACAGGATCAACAACAATGAGCTAGAAGAATTGAAGAAGCAGGTTGATATTTGCTAGACACGAGTTTTATTATATCGAGTTCCTCACCTTGGGGAGCCCCGGTCTTATTTGTACCAAAGAAAGATGGGTCGGTGAGAATGTGCATTGACTACAGGGCTCTGAACAACCTTACCATCAAGAACAAATACCCGCTACCAAGTATAGACGATCTTTTTGATCAGTTGAGCGGTGCAAGAGTATTTTTGAATATTGATTTGAGGTCTGGCTATCATCAGTTGAAGGTGAAGAAGGAAGATATTCCGAAAACTGTATTTCGGATAAGATATGGCCAATATGAGTTTATGGTGATGCCATTTGGGTTGACTAATGCCCCTGCAGTCTTTATGAACTTGATGAACAAGGTGTTCCACCAATACCTTGACAAGTTCATAGTAGTATTCATAGATAATATCCTTGTCTATTCGAAGACACCGGAATAGCACGAGAAGCATCTAAGGATTGTGCTATAGACCCTTCGGAAGGAGAAGGTCTTTGGAAAACTCTCAAAATATGAGTTCTTCCTGGATAAGGTAGAGTTCCTTGGGCATGTGGTGACTGGAGATAGAATTTTGGTGGATCCAAAGAAGATTGCTACTGTAAAGTCTTGGAGCACTCCGAGTTCTATTGTAGAGATCAGAAGCTTCTTAGGATTGGCCAGATATTACAAGAAAATTATAAAGGATTTTTTTCGGATCGCAGAGCCGTTGACTAGACTCACTCGGAAGGATGTGCAGTTCGTGTGGACCAAAGAATGTTAGGCTGCATTTAATGAGCTAAAGAAGAGATTGACCACATCACCTATTTTGACGGTGCCATCGGAGATGAGTGGATTTGTCATTTATAGCGATGCTTCGTGGAAGGGCTTGGGATGTGTTCTAGAGCAGAACAAGAAGGTGGTGGCCTATGCTTCTAGACAGTTGCGGCCACAAGAGAGAAACTATCCCACTCATGACTTAGAATTAGCAGCGATAATTTTTGCTCTAAAGCTATGGAGACATTATCTTTACGGAGAGCGTGTGGAAATATACACTGACCATAAGAGCTTGAAGTACGTCTTTACGTAGAAAGAGCTAAATATGAGGCAGCGCAGGTAGCTAGAACTGATAAAGGATTTTGATATTTTGCTACAATATCATCCAGGGAAGGCTAACTTGGTTGCCGATGCCTTGAGCAGGTATCCAGTAGCGATGTACTTGACAACGGATCGCCACTTATTAGCAAACTTGGATAGCCTGGGCATCGAGATTATTATTCCATGGGTGGAGACACCGATGATGGGCATGTAGATTCAATCGGGGTTGATAGAGAAGATCCGAGGGACACAGTACCAGGATGAGGGTCTGCGAAACCTCAGAGCTCAAGTGCAGGCAGGATTGATGCATGACTTCTCTATTGCTGAGGATGGTTAACTAAGGCACGGTACTAGGTTATGTGTGCCTAGTGGGGACCTGCGGGAAGAGATCATGCATGAGGCTCATCGTTCCCAGTATTCTATACATCCAGGAGCTAACAAGATGTATAAGGACCTGAGGAAACACGTGTGGTGGTATGGGATAAAGCGAGAGGTAGCATATTTTATCTCCAGATTTTAGTATGCCAGCAGGTCAAAGTTGAGAGGCAGAGACCAGGACGATTGCTACAGCCCCTACCGATTCCTGAGTGAAAATGGGAGCATATCACGATGGATTTTGTTTTCAGACTTCCACGCACTCCAAGAGGAAAGGACGTTGTTTAGGTCATTGTTGACAGGCTGACCAAATCAGCCCACTTTTTGTCTTTCAAAGTGGGTTTGACCACGGAGAAGCTCATCGATTTATATATGAGACAGATAGTTAGGCTGCATGGAGTTCCAGTAAGCATCGTGTCCGATCAGGATAGTAGATTTATGTCCCACTTTTGGAGGAGTTTACAGGCTAACTTGGGTACCCAACTCAAATTTAGCACTGCTTACTACCCTCAGACGGATGGACAGTCAGAGAGGACTATTCAAACACTTGAGGATAAGCTTCAAACATGTGTACTAGATTTTGGTGGCTCGTGGGAGGATCATCTTCACCTGGTAGAGTTTGCATACAATAATAACTATCAGGCCAATATCGAGATGTCTTCTTTCAAGGCTTTGTATGGTAGGAGATGCCGAACTCCATTATCTTGGGATGACATAGGAGAGAGAGAGTACTTTTGGGACCAGAGATGATAGTTGATGCTGCAGAAAAAGTAAAGCAGATTAGAGAGAGACTTCGTGTGGCTCAGGACAGACAAAAGCAGTGGGCCGATAGCCATAGAAGACCGCTAGAGTTTGAGGTATCGATTCATTTATTTAAATATCTATTACGTTCTTAGATTATGCGTTAAGTTCCTGTTTTGGCATAGGTTGGCGACTTCGTGTTCTTGAGGATCTCTCTGACACGTGGAACGATTCATTTCGGTGGAGGTAGAAAGCTTAGTCCAAGATTCATCGGACCTTTCAATATTCTGGAGAAGGTCGGGTCAGTAGCTTATCGACTAGCCTTACCGCCTATATTGGAAGGAGTACACAACGTGTTCCAGGTGTCCCAGCTGAGGCGATACATAGCAGATCCTAGCCATGTATTAGATCATTCGGAGCTTGAGGTTGGACCAAGCCTCCGTTATCTGGAGCGGCCTGTGGAGATCCTAGACCGCAGAGATAAAGTGCTTCGTAACCAAGTAATTCCCTTGATTTCTGTCACTTGGAGGCATCATTCTCCCGGTGAATACACTTGGGAGCGGAAAGAGGAGATGCGAGAGCGTTACCCCTATCTTTTTGCACCATGAGGTAATTTTCTTCTTGTATTTGTTCTGTCCTAAATTTTGAGGACGAAATTTTTTTAGGAGAGTAGACTTGTAACCTCCGTATCCTGAAATTCTAGCTTAAATATTATAATTAGGCTAATTTGGGGCTATTGGGATTTTTCTACAATTTTTTGTTAATTAAAAACTAGTAACACTAATTTCCTAGGACTTTCAAGAATTTATTTTAGGGTCAAATATAATTAAAAATATCCTAAACTTTTATTTTAGGTTCTAAATAATTAAATATATTTTCTAGAATTTTCTGATTTATTTTAGTATTTATTTTGAGTTAATTAAGAAAAACAAATTTTCAGAAAAAGGAAAACCCTAATAAAACCAACCCGCCCAGTCAGCAGCCAGCCTGGCCCGTGTGTCAGCCAGCGCGACCCAGTCAGTGGGGCCCAACTTTCAGTGGGAGAGGGCAAGGGCGAGTCGAATCGGGTCACCGAGCCGACCTCGAGCCGAGCAGAGTCCTAACCCGACTCAGACTTAGCCGAGACAAGCCGGGTTGAACCCTGGTCGTTCGATCCGAGCGAGTAGCAGCGGATTGCTTCCATGTGGCGCACTCCGAGCCGCGACTGCTCTCTCTCTCCTACACATATATATAATATTTAGTTTATAATTTCTAGGATTTTCTTTTTGCCGATTTTAGATAATTATCATCTAGGGTTTCCTTAATCTTTTAGAACTGTATTGAGGTTAGTTTTCTAAATATGTAAATTTTTTTACAAAATTCTAAATATTAAATTCTAAAAAATTCGTAGAGCAGAATATATCCAAAAGTAGATGCGTCTCGGTCTTTTCGTGATTTTAGGAGAACCAGGAATCAGAATCATAAAATATTTGAAGTTTCGGAAAGCTAATATCGAGATAATTGACATATTTTTTTTCCAGAATTTAATTCAAAATATTTCTATGCTGTTAATTCTGTAGAATTCTAGGGTAACAATCAACCACCGTTGTACAATACGATTTTGTATGTGTAATAATTTCCAAACGAACTTGAATCCAGATGAGCTGTAAATTCCAGCATATTTGTGATGCTGAAATCTATAGGAAACCATGCATGAAAGTTGAGTTTGTATCAGTTGACTTTTTGATCAACAGATCGCCTCGATTTGTGTGCCATGAGTCTCGAGTTGATAAAAATTTAGTTCCTTTGGACAAAATTTAGGAATTAACCTAAAAATCAGAATAAGAAGATTAAAATAAGATTTTAGAGTAATTGTTCTAGAATTAAATAAATTAAAATAACTTATCTTTTGACATGATAAATTA